>JAUZST010019706.1:0-32867 GCA_034779995.1 Parotocinclus haroldoi
CCCCCCCCCCCCCCCCCCCCCCCCCCCCCCCCCCCCCCCCCCCCCCCCCCCCCCCCCATAATGTCTTCCAATTAGAATAGAATTGTACTCCACCCAGTCTATCAAGACAAGACTGGCAAGGGTTCTGAAGAGCAGGCAGAAAGCATGCCCCCCAGTGGAGGAGTTGTACATCTGAATTTGGTTTATGAGTGTGAGACAGCAAAAGCGCAAGACTGAAAACTAGATAGGTTTATTAGCAACAGTTTTGCATTCACTTTACTGCTTTTTTGTCAAAGCTTTCTGTTTACTGGTCAATCTACATTGCTATCCTCGCCTATGGCCATGAGTTTTGTGTAATTACTAAAAGATTAAGGAAGGAAGATTAAAAAGGCCCTATAACCAGAATTTAGGCTCTTGTGAAGAATTGCTAGGCTTAATTTACCTGACAGTGTAAAGAGCTTGACAATCTCACAAGGACTCTTTGCTGACTCCTGGTGCAGATGTTCCAGGGACATCCCTTTGGACAGGTACCCCAGAGCAGATCAGGTCATATACCCACAGGACCTATATCTCACTACTGGTTTGGGAATTTCTGGAGATCCTCAGTAGGAGCTGGAATCTGTGGCCAGAGATCTCTGGACTGACCTCCTCAGACCATTGCCAGCATGACATGAAAAGTGAATTGGAACACTGATCTGAATAGATATGCTTAGCTATGCTGTGTGTGAGCTTATGCTAACAGCAATTTCTTGGCAACTCTATGCAAATTACCTGCTGTTTACTCAAAACATTTATTTTTCACGGTTATATACTGCAACTCTTTCTAATCTTTGTTTAAATTTTGTTGAGAAACAAAGTACTTGAGAAGGTATGTGAAGCTAGCCCACCTATGCTTTAATAATTTTTTCTTGACACACTCTTCCAATTTGTGGTTATTAGCAGTGCATATTTACAGTTTGTCTCAGTTTACTGTGATAGCAAACTACATTCATATTATTCTAGTTGAAACAACTAGCTTGGGCGTTTCCAAACTTCTTAAACTTTGTCATTTACATATCTGACACATATATTATTACATTTCAAGACAGAAATAAAAAATAAAAAAAAAC
Source organism: Parotocinclus haroldoi (assembly GCA_034779995.1). Lineage (NCBI taxonomy): Eukaryota > Metazoa > Chordata > Actinopteri > Siluriformes > Loricariidae > Parotocinclus > Parotocinclus haroldoi. The sequence goes on from JAUZST010019706.1 coordinate 1,089, forward strand.
ACTTTTGGCCAACAACCTCCAAACAGTACCTCTGCGACTCACTGGGAACTACTGCTCTAGCTTAATGGTTGTTTAAAACCTTTATGATATAGAATGATTCTGTGCAGTATTACTTGTGGCTTTTTTTGCTACAATATATATATATTTATATATATATATCTTATTTTGCTGAAACAGAACTGTTCTGTAGCTGTTAAATAACAGACATAGAAATCCATGTGGTTACTGGTGAACTGGGGAGTTGTTTAATTAAAGCCTAACAAGTCCTGTGGTACTAACTGTAAGTTTTGAGGTAAACCTACATTACAAGACAAATGACCACGGGCAATTTACAGACCTCAGTGGTAACATATCAAGAGTTTGAGAAGCACATGAATAGAAATATAAACTGCTTTGAGCTTTGAGGCTAGAGTTTAACTAACTGCAATGACAAAATATTGTTTGGGTTAAACGTCATGATATGCTGCATATTGGCATGTCTTGTTCTGAGTGACAGTTCTGAGCATTTATTTATTTTTTAATTATTTTGTTTATTTTAGTTAGTGTCTGAATTTTTTTCTGTTCTTGCAGTGGTTAGTTAAAGATGATATCCACGTTTGTAAGGTCCTATATTTTTTGCAGATGATCCATGTAGCTATAGTAAACTAATTATGTATCCTGTCATGGATCTTTTCCTCTTTCCCTCAAATGATGTCCTGTACAATTTTTTTTAACTATTTTCCCATATACTTGGAGATTGGAGTATATAAGCCGCACTTTGTTTACTTGAGTATTATATAGAAACCTGACAGTTTATGTAAGTAAAGTTTCAATCCCAGTGTGGATTGCATTTTCTGTATAGAGTCTGCATGTCTTTTCTGTGCCTGTGTTGGACATCGGAATCGGAATCTGACATTATTGGCCAACTTTGCTCACACATATAAGGAATTTGGTTTTGGTTACAATAGCTCACATTGCACGAAAACTGACATTACAGAATTAACAAAAACATACCCATCCTTGCCATCCTCCTGCACACACACACACACCCACCCACCTAGACACACAGTGACATAAGCGCACAAGAAACAAATCTGTAGACTTTACATGTGCAGAGTTGTGAATTTGAAGTAAAGTGCAAAAGTGCAGCAGTAAAGGACAGTTTGGACTGAATTATGAATGAACAGAAAGGGAAGAGTGAGAGAACATCTGGATATGGATTGTATGTGTGTATGTAGTAGACTGTATCCAGATATAGTGTTGCAGTGTAATGTTCAGCTGTTCATGAGTTTGATGGCGTGTGGGAAGAAGCTTCTCTGTAGTCTGGAGGTCTTGATCCTTAACTGGTTGAAACGCTGACCTGAGGGAAGGTACTGGAACAGGTGATGTCTGGGGTGTGATGGATCACAGTCGATGTTCTCTGCCCACTTCCTGGTTCAGGCTATATGCAGGTCCGGTAGGGAGGGTAACTCCACACCAATGATTCTCTCTGCAGACCTGATGATGCGCTGCAGTCTGTGGGTGGCATGTTTGTTGGCTGAGCTGCCCCACACTGTGATGGATGCGGTGAGGACAGATTCTATGGTGGTGGTGTAGAACTGCACAATGAGCTCCTTGGGCAGGCTGTACTTTCTCAGTTGGCGCAAGAAGTACAACCTCTGCTGAGCTCTGTTCATAATGGTGCTGATGTTGCAGTCCCATTTCAAGTCCACAGTCTTTACAGTACTGTTAAGGATGGTGAGTGCTGGAAAAGTCGGAGGGCTTCTCCTGAAGTCAACACTCATCTCCACTGTCTTGGCTGTGTTCAGCCCCCGGTTCTTGTGGTTGCTCTAGAGAACCACCTGCTCCTCAACCAGTCTGTAGGCAGACTTGTCACTGTCCCTGATGAGACCAATGACTGTCAAGTCATCGGCAAACTTCAGGATTTTGACTGATGGGTCCTTGGAGGTACACTCATTTGTGGAGTGAGAAGAGCAGCGGGGAGACAACACAGCCTTGTGGAGCTCCAGTGCTGATGGTCCTGATTCCTGAGGTGATCTTTCCCAAACTCACCTGCTGCTATCTGCCGGTGAGGAAGTTTGCGATCCACTGGCAGGTGGAGGATGGCACACTGAGGTGAGTCAGTTTGGTAAGTAAATGTCTGGGGATGATGGTGTTGAAGGCAGAGCTGAAGTCCAAGAACAGAACTCTTGCATATATATGTGGACAGTTGAGGTGCTGGAGGATGTAGTGAAGTCCCATGTTCAGTGCATCGTCCACAGACCTGTTGGCCCGGTATGCGAACTGGAACAAGCTGGTCTGCACAGTTCCTCAGGCAGGAAGGTGACACTCTGTCTGGGTGTTCACAGATCTTCAGGGCAGGCTGAATGGGTGGCTGAGAGTCAGAAGGGTGTGAAGTGGTGTTGTATTGTTGAGTAGAGCTGGGCTTTTCAAACCTACAATAGAAGTTGTGAAGGTCATCAGCCAGCTGACAACCCCCCATTGTTTGGTAGGATGGTCGTTTGTAGCCTGAGAGGTTGTATAAGCATTTCCAAACGACTGAAGGCTCGTTTGTGGACATCAGTCTGCCCAACCTGGTAGAGTAGCTCTTCTTTGCAGCTCTCTCTGTGCATTCTCCTCGGACTGCCGTAAGTGCTTCAGTTTGGCATTAAACCAGGGCTTGTCATTATTATATCTAATGTGAGTTCTGGTCCGGACACAAATGTCCTCACAAAAACTGATGTAGAACGTCAATGTGTCAGTGTATTCATCCAGGCCACTGGCAGAGTCCTCGAACACACACCAGTCTGTCATCTTCATACAGTCCTGAAGCCTCTTTTTAGCCTCACTAGTCCACTTCTTCACAGTACTGACCTCAGGCTTGGCCCACTTGAGCCTCTGTCTGTAGATTGGGAGAAGATAGACCATAGAGTGGTCAGATAGGCCCAGAGCAGCTTGGGGGACAGAGTTATATGCACCTTTAATACAGTATAGCAGTGGTCAAGGATATTACCCTCTCTGGTGGGGCAGGTAACATTCTATCTGTATTTGGGCTGCTCACTGGTGAGTTTCGCTCTGTTGAAATCCCCAAGAATGATGAAAACACTGTGTTTGTGTTCGGCGCTGGTGATCTGGTCTGGAGGGCGCACAATGACTCGCGCACGCACGCACGTGCTTGGTGGAATGTAAACTCCGAAGAGCACCATGGAGGAGAATTCCTGCAGGCAGTAGAAAGGTTTACAGTTAATGAACACTGACTCCAGATCAGGACTGCATGTTCTCATGAACACAGTGACATCTGTACACCAGCTGCGGTTGATGTAAAAAACAGATTCCGCCGCCTCTAAGCTTCCCTGAAGTCTCCGCGACACGGTCCGCTCTGTGGAGGTAAAAGCCGGCGAGCTGGAGCGCGCTGTCCGGGACGACCTCGGTGAGCCAGGTCTCAGTGAAGCACAGCGCTGCAAGAATCCTTGTTGGTCTGGTATAGGAGTGAAAGGTCGTCAATTTTGTTGCCTAGTGAGAGGAGGTTAGCCAAATGGATGCTGGGAAGCACTGTGCATAGTCCACACTGACGGAGTTTGATGAGCGCGCCCCCGCGGTTCCCATGTCTGCGCATCCGCCTGCATCTGCGGCTGAGGAGCGCAGCTGCTCCGCTCACTAAAATGTCCAAAAAACATTTACAGAATGGGGAGTAATGCCATGTGGCATGGAGTTCCTGTTGCTGAGAAGATCCTCTGTGCTGTATTTGACTGTGATAGGTTCACATGTGACAACAAAAACAAACAAAGCACGACAGAGCTTCTGACCAGATGCACCATCTTAGATGTGTGTCGGGTTAATCATTTACTCTAAACTGGCAGTGCTGTCTTGAGATAACCTTTATCTAGTTAGTTAAATACCTAGTTAGTCCCACTCTGGTCTTCACCTTTGTGGAGTTTGCCCATTCTCTCTCTGTTATGGTACTTGTCAAAGGTGCAGCTCTGCCTCTTACAAAAAATATTGCGTTTATGGCTCTGATTTAATGCATGGACTTGCTACCAATACTAATTAAGTACAAATGTTGATGCTTCTCATCAATGTAATGAAAGGATGTGCTAATTTAACCTCAGCACCACTGTGTACACTGTGTGCTGTGAGTCTTGCAGTGGTTATGGGAGATTGAATTAAATGTCTAGTCTAGACTGTGTGCTCTGTGTATGTATCTAGATTTTGTGCAGGATGTTAGTGTAAGGGAGTGCAATTGCCTTGGGCCTTTGTAAAACACCTTTGTTACACCTTTGTTTTCATCGCCCATGTCTGTGTGGTTTTACTCCAGTTTTCTTCCACAGTACAAAAACATGCGGGTTAGGTTAATTGGTGTTTCTAAAAGTGTCTCTAAGTGTGTGTGTGTGTGTGTGTGTGTGTGTGTGTGTGTGCACGTGTGCGTGCGTGCGTGCATGCATGCATGCGCCCTATTATGGATTGGCGCTCCGTCTATGGTTGTTTCTGCACTTGTGCCCAGATTTGCCGGGTAGGCACCAACTGAATGTGGGGTGAAATTGGTATACCCTGAGGAAGCCGAAACGGAGAGCAAACTCAACCAGGGATCACTGAAGCAGTCAAGTGGCAGCATTAACACTGTGCCATCATGCTTCCCTTGCCCAGTCACTGTATCTTTGGAGTCTTGCATGTTCTTCCCATGTTAGTATCGGTTTCATCAGTGTTCTCACAGTACGCTGGTTTCCTCACACATTTTAAAGACATACATTAGGTCACATCAGGTGTGCAAATGTGTTTGTGTGATGGGCTGTCTGGTGTTGTTCCTGCCTTGCAACGTGTGCGCTACATGTATATTATTTCTAAAAGCGTTAGAAAGATCCTTTTCATTTTAGGTCCTTCTAAATCTCTGTTGCTCCTTTATTAATAAGGCTGTAATCAATTATAGGCTTTTTCATTTTTTATTCATGTCTTTATAAATTCTTCTTTCACAGTAAGATCACTAGATCACATTATGGAATCACAATCAAACTGGGCATTCCTCAAAATGTACAATGTGTTCGTTATGAAAACAGTGTGAAAGGAAAAATTCTTGGAGTATAGCCAGAAAGGCTTTTACATAAGTCATTTTCTACACTTGACCATTCTCCATGTTGCCTATTTCAAGTGTTTATACATTTGGCCACTGTACTTAATATATACTGTCATGATCCTGACCCTCCCACATCTGTTCTGCAGATCCTACCATGCCCCATAGTTTTCCTTGTTCTGATTCACCTTAAGCAACTTGCCTATGCTTGTCTGTATTTTGTACCTTTTTATGACAGTATGGTAGGGTGCTTATTGCATTTTAAGTGATAACTTAACTGCCTTCATAAATCAGCTTAATAAAAATATAGTATTTTAATCTCTAAACAGCTTATATCAGTATTCCTCTATTTGTGGAATTCTGAATAACGTTGACAATGAAGATAATGAGTAGGTATTTCCTGATTTTGGTACAATAATCCAGTACTTTAACTACTAAAGAACCTTTATTTTACTGGCTACATTTATACATTTATTTATATCAGTATGATCAAAAAATCCTGGTTTACTACATTCGAAAGTACTAGTGCAAGTTACAATTACAACATTTTTTTTCAGTTGTAGAAAAACATCCCCAAATCCATTAGCTAGTTTGACAGGAGACAAACTAGTGCAAATGCTTGGGTTTGTTTGGTCTGGTAGCCTTTCTGGATTTGGAAAATTCACTATGATCATGGAACTGTGAAGATTGAGTCTACCTTAGAACCCCCTGCACACCAGACCATACGCTCTGGCTAACCTCTAAAGGCTAAGTTGTGCCATATTGTTGATATGTGCCAGTTGGGTTTGTGCTGTGATCATGAGGTCAATGGCTGGCACAAAATTACGCTCAACCACCCACACATCTCTCCAGAACCAGGGTTTTAGTAGCAAACGGAGCAAGTTAAAGAGGAAAATCTCACATCAGCAGGGATTAAAGCAGAGGCGTCTCAACAGTTTTTGTAAGGTAGAATTATGAGGACTCCAGGCTTCATAATACCCACCATCTGAGTGGATTTGTGGGGAGGAAATATTATTAAAGTCGCCACATGAGAAAAACAAATTAGAGCCAGCAGCGTGCTGTCCATAGCGGCTGGAAAGAAAATGAGTGAGGTTGCTTTTAATCATACCACACGTCTGTGTTTATTACTCATTTCTTGCACTTGTTTTTTTGGCTCCAGTATTTGGAGTAAGCAAGCAGGGAGCCAATATGCAGTCCTAAGCTTATAAAAAAGAAGCCAACAGGGTATTAACCAGATAAGCAACACTTAGTCTGTAATTGTTTGTGAGGAATACTTTATGGACTTTAGTTCAGGCTTCATGAAGAGTGGGTGGCTAGAGTGAATCTCTATGGAGATCTAAAGAGATAATTGCATTCTTAGCGGAGTAGGTGAATTAAACACATGGAGAAAAATTTCAAGCAATATCACAGCTGGCCTCGTACCTTGACCTATTATGGTTTTCTTAGTTTGAAGCAAAGTTCAGCATGTGACTCCCCAGCTCTTCTGTTCCTGACAGTTGTCATCTACAATAAAAGATGTAGAGACTGATAATGAAAGAATGAGTCAAAGAAAGAAGTAAATTTCTCCTGATCCTGCAATTAATTACAGTAAACTAATGATGGTTCGCTTAGAGCAGGAGAGGGAAACAAAAACGCACTTTTCTTTTTGTGTGAAAGTGAAGAATGGCATGTTGCTTCTGGACCTGTAGATCTGGCAAAATTGTGAGTTTCTTAAATGCCTGATTTGTGATCAATCTGGTAGCTGGGCAAGCCAAGGAAGTCTTACAATCTTGTGGAGACATTCCCATGAAACTTGCTATGTGTGGATGAACATTATCCTGCTGAAACATGGCAGACGGAAGCCCTGACATGGGATAGATTACGTTGTAAGTAGATGTTCTCTAAATATCACTGATCTATTTGTGTCCCTTGTGTCACTGGTAGAGCTCATTTAGGCCTCCATACACAAACCATTATCAGATTCCAATTAGAACCTTCATTTGTTGCTGAAGACAATATGGATCCATGGAAGTCCAGATTTCTCATTCATGACACCATTGCACACAAAGGTGATGGTCAGTGGCAGGACATGTGATGAGTGCTGTGCTAGGTGTCTGTAAACAGCCAAAAAACTTGTCAGTCTTGCACTTAAAAGCCTTATGTGCAGTTTGAGTTAAATAAAATCTCACTAAAATCACTGTTATATAATCAACAAATCAATAAAGCCTATGAGTTCTGAGTGTCAGCGCATATCTAATTTATAGAAATAGAATAGAAATATTATATTAGTCAAAATAAGTAGTCTAGTATTTACCGTTCAGTGTCTCTCTAAATTTGCTCTATACAGAGGCAACACTTACAGTAAGATAACTGCAAAGATTGTTAATAATGAATGAAAGTGAAAAGGGAGCTGTTCTAAAGTACAGTAATCCCTCAAAGTACAGAAAATACAAGCTGTGACTGAATGCCAATTGGGAAATAAAGGTCAGTCGGTGACAAATAATGAAAATACACAAGACGAAGAACTATGGCAAACATAAAGCATTCACTTGGTCAAAGGTGGGTCTTAAAATCAGAAGCAAGACATGCAATCCTAAGGTTTGAACATGGAGTCTAAAACATGTCAAAGCAAATCCAGGGAACTTGAGAGGGACATAAAATACTAATGTCAGACCAGATGACAAAAGGGACTATATTGAATATAATACATATACAGAAGCCGCAGTAGGGACAAGACTTCAGTAAAACATGTAAGAACAAGTTAACCAAAGAAAGTCAACCTACTCTATGGAATCTATACAGATTTAAAGCTATGACACATAGTAGCAGTTTGCAGTAGTTCTTTAGAAATGACAATATGCACCAAACCAGTACTAAAGGAAATACCACATAGGAAACTCCCCTGGGAATTACTTTAGTTCCATTAGGAACACTGTGTAGTGCTGAAGTGACGTTAGCCATGTGAATTTAACGTTGTAGGTTCAGTAAAGCGTGTGCATGTGTGCGCGCGCATATGCATATATATATATTTATTAACAAAAAACTTGTGCAGTGAGATAAGTACCTACGTTGAAGCAGTCTACGTTGAAGTCCCTATACATGGTATTTTAAGAACAGCAATTGTCCCTAGTTGTGAAGATGTGTGAAGGGGGCACAGATTTAAGAGCTATGGTTCCTCCAGTGCAAAAGCATCAAATGAGTCTTTGGTAGATGGAATACAGACATTGACTGAAGAAGTTGGTGGAACTGATCTAAGGAACAAAACTGGTTTGAAGAGTGACATATTGCATGAATTGTATATTTCTAACTAGGCTTGAGTAAAAGCCTTGGTAAGGCTTATGCACTGAAATATGTCACTAGGAATGGATCAACGAGGACACATCATTGCAAAGCTTGGACCACAGTAGCTAGAGCTTTACAAGGGAACAGGAAAAATCTGGGGTCTATACAGGGTCAGAGAAACAGACTGGCTAGATGGCAAAATCTGCTGGTAGGATTGGAGTACACACTCTCCAGTAAGAAGAGTAAGAAACCATTGTTATGGATAGAGAAGATGCTGAAAGCCAGAATAATGGACATTGTATGAATCAGCAGAGCTCGGTAAGGGGTGGTGCTTCATGCTCCTTGGTGCAGACAGCTGATAAAGCCAGGGGCTATTAGCTGAGTCCAATGACTAGCACACTGGAGTGATACCAACATGCTGTAAGGCACATATTGGATTTCAAGTGAGTCTTTGGTATAAACATGAAGATAACTCGACAGAAAAATAAATTTGATTGTTAGCCACCTAGCAAGCCAATTAATTATAGGGTCATAGCAAACTCCCTGGCTTATAAATCATGCATTTGATATGTCACTGGATTCACATATTTAAATCTGCTTTAATGCTTGTCATTGCAAGTACTAAATGTACCTGCCTTACCACAGTCATGACTGTTTTTTATGATGTTTTTTTTTCCAATGTTGCTTTCAGCATCAGTGGTTATTTACCACTTAATATTTGTTCAGGGATCAGGGGGTGCCTAGACAGCACATACTCACATGAAGGAAAACACATTGCAACCTAACACGCATGTATTTAAATTCTAACCTTAAGGCTGAGAGATCAAATCCTGGCTTTGTCATGCCGTACCTTTTGTTTTCTTGAATAAAACCCTTAATCTGCTCAGCTCAGCTGTGGACCAGGGTGGATAAGGGTACCTGCTAAAGGCTGTAAATGCCACCTAAATCCAAAGGGATTGAAAAATGAAGCTGGCAGTTTTACAATTTATTTGATTTACTTGATTCCTTGACCAAAATGCCTTCTTTTAGAGAGTCAGTCATGTCTGTGTGATGCCTGTGCCTTTCAGAAGGCACCACCAGGACTCGACCCTGTATTCCTGTAGTGGTGGGCTAGCTTCCAGTTGCTGTTTCCACACAAATTTACTTCAGGTAATAGAGTATGAGAGGAAACACCAATCAGAACAATCTCATTAATCAAACACACAAGGATGATTGGATAAATAGAAAGACAGGGTAAGTTATTTTATTTTAAGCATTCATGTTTTGCATTCACATCCTTTTTTTTAGCAGCTACAAATGTCATCTAATAGCTCCTGCAGTTGGCTGAAATTGCTGGGTGACTCCTGTCTTGTTCTTCAGGAAATTGAGATTGATAGTAGTTCACTGCGTAAACAAGGAAACTTTGTTGACCAGCAAACAGAGGCAACATTGAACACCAACTGAATTACTCCTTACACTTCCTGCAGTCTAGACAGCTTGCTTATTATGGTCCTAATGCAGAGAGAGGTCAGTTGCTCTTGCTGACATTGTGGTATAACACCACAGCCCTTGGTGATCTGTATGTTCTGAGTTTATTTATACCTGGCCATGGGTAACAGATATACAGTATTGTGCAAAAGTCTTAGGCCACCAATATATTTGCCGTTTTAGCAACTGTATAATGACCATAAAACATTGTCAATTATTTAAAACTTAACAATGCTGATTTTTACTGCATCCAAATTGACTCTATTTTCTTGTTGCATTTATGAGAAATAATTATATATGGTTAGTATACCATCGCTAAAACAATGGTATATCTAATCTAATGGTGGCCTAAGACTTTTACCATGTACTGTATCTTCCTAGAATCCAGAAGTATTGCCTCTCTGTGCTCCCTTCTAATGGTTGAGGTCAAGTCTGGATTAAAAGACTCTGATGTATCATCACTGTCAGGCAACATTACAGAGTGGCTCTTTTTCCCCTGGAAGAGCACTGCTTACAAGGAATGCATTACTTTCAATTAATGCTGACTGTTCTTTTTAATTAATAGCAAGGTCTGATAAATTGTTGAACCCCAAAATTATGGGAGCCCACAAGTAAATGCCCTTTATTTGTGTTACAACAGCTGTTTGATATGCAGACTGTCAGCTCTAAGTGTTGTGTGACTTGAGCCATTGGGGTCAATCTACTTTCCCCAGAGTGTCAGACTTATTTGATTGTCCTGGTGACAGAGAGGAAGGTGAATCGGACATTGATGTCCTCATAAAAAAGCAATTATGAACATGTTTAAAAGGGTACGGATGCGATAGGCCAGAAAATTCAACCAGCCTTCAAAGATAAGCAGTCTGCCTCAAATGGATGGTTGTGCAATTATTTACCTTCCTGTTTCTCCTCTCTTCTTATTTTCTTATTTTTTAAGGCACTGTACTACGCTAAATTCCTTTTTGATTATATCAGAGTGAAACAAACTACATATTTTGAGGTCAATTTTCCTTCATGTCCTCCAATATACTGTTTTTAAAATCTGTTCTATTGTCATCATAGAGGGAATAGATGTGGCTGCACAGTATTCGTGAGAAAACTAGTGATAACATTCAGAAAAAGGATACCGATTGATTATGCAGCTGCAGTAGTGACCCATAACTAGTCGTGATAAACTGGCATCCTTTCTAGTTCACAACTGTGGCTCTCGATTGACGTGCCAGAGACACCGTGACTCTGACCAGGAAAAGTTGGGTTAAGCCATCTCTCCTGATCTACTATTGGTTAAATGCTCATTTTAGCCTGGTACTGACTCTGTTGTTCTGTTGCCTTGAGATCTCCAAGTTATATTCCAGCTCTGTGCACAGCTTTGGCATTTTTGTGCTTGATGTTTCTAATGTTTGACATTAGTGTCACATTTTCTTCTTCTTTTCAGACTTTTGGATACTTTGCTGAGATGTGAACCTCTAACGTTTACATTTTTAATATTTAACTGTCACAGTCCTACAATCAAAGCAATTGTGGTTAAAGTATCTTGCACTAGGACCCACTGTTGACAGTATGTATATTTCATTGTGTATGTAAACATAAAAAAACAATCAGAATGAGCCAAGAAAGGGCAATAAAATTAGCAATTAGATGTGAACAAGAATGTTGGGTATCTCTGGAGTTTGACATGCCTTGAGTGCATGTGTATTTTCCCCACCCAAACAAATGGTCTTTTTTTCCTTACCAGTTCATGCTTTCACCAGAGGCAGTGTCCTTACCATGGAGAACCTAGAAGCACTTATTTTGCATGAGAGTAGCCAATTGTGATTTTGGATGCTGTTTTGTACCACGTGAGACTTGAGCATAACCCAACATATGAAATCATGCATCAAGACTCTTCTGCCTTACTGGCAGTCATATGGTGGACTTAACTTCCAATGGATGTCTGAGTGGCTGAGTTTCTTGCTACTTTCAAACAGTGACTAAAGACTTTTCATTCTGCACCAAAGCAAAGACTGAGTCCACTAATAACAGAAACTGTTCTTGTTCCTCTCCTTCGTCTATGGACGTATGCAAGAGTCTTTTAGGGGTGTTTTTAGCAATGGTATAATGACCATATATAACACTGAGTAAAAATGTTTTTCAAAATGGTGGTTTTCTTGGCTTGTAGGCTATTAATATAATTTACATTTAGACGTTTGGCAGATTCTTTCTTAGCTAGAGTGGCTTCCAACTGATACAATCTTACAAGGTGCAATCCAAGCTTAAGGGACTTGCTCAAGGGCCAAACAGTGGCAGTAACGGCACTTAAACCCTGAAAGTTCAGGTGAGTAGTTCAATATCTTAACATCTGCATCACCACTGCGACTGATATCCACAGATACCCAAGAAGGTTTAATGCTTTAATGCTGGAGGAGCTCTGGAGGAGTTATAATGGATTAATCTTATGAAGAAGACTAGAAAGAGATAAGCTGCAGTTATGCCTGCCACACGGCTGCATGCTCATGTGAATGCACAGGTGTTACGTGAATAGAATCATTATTTTACATATCTAACCGCTTACTGTTTGCTTCTGGAGGATTAAATGTGAGGAACATCAAGGGACAGAGCTGTCAGTCAGCAAGCATGCCAACATAATTCCATTCCAATTCTTTACTAAATAGTTTCAGAATTTTTTTAAATGTCCTCTTTTGTCTGTAGTACACTGCTTGGGATGGAGCATCTTGCACTATTTTGGATGGTACACGTTTCTGTTTAGACATTTGTCAATGTTCCGCAAAAGGTTTGGTTTAATTTATCTCATTATTTATGTAACTTACATTATATTTTACCCAATACATTTCAGTAGAGGTATCTGTACTTTTTTCTTCAGTACAAGTTTTTGAAACAGGGTTATTTTAGCTTTTATGAATGTTTTTACCCATTTTATCTATGCTCATTTTCCTCTTTATTCAGGCAATTCTAGTCAGACATCTACTGAAGCACACACTGAAATCACAAGTTGATACTTGACACGTTGCAGCTGGCACAAGGGTGCATGCGCCAAAAATGACACGCCTCTCGTGTACCTCTTAGCTTTTGAAACTTGGCAGTGGGAATTGTAAAGCATCAGCAGCTTCGCTGGGTTAAGAGCTGTATACGTGAATGAACTGCCGATCTTAGGCGTGTGGATGGTGTTGTTTGAAGAATGTTGAGCACCACCAGCAAATATGGGTCTTGGGAAGAAAATAAGAAAAGAACGTATTGAAATAACGACGTTTCAGATGCCCTATAACTCTCACTTTAAATTGTGTGTGCATGCGTGTGTGTGCGCGTGTCAATATAGTGTTTCCATGTCACCTAACGCGTCTTTGGACTGTGGGAGTAAGCCCATGTAAAAAGGTGACAAACGTTGGATCATTAGAAGTATCAGATGGTCATTAATAGCTTCATCTTGCACATTTAAACCAAAATAAATGTTTTCATAACCAATAGATTTAGAACTCATTCATTTGTGTAGTCTTTATAACATAGCTGCTTTGTTATTGCTGGTATCATTGCTAGGTTACTTGTGAATCTACTTGAACAGATTTAGTCAGTGCAATGTTGGCACTCCTAGAACAGCGATCAAAAGAGCACTGTGATATAATTCAACTTTTACTTGTGCATGTTTAATGGTAGTACTTACAGTAAGTAAAGAACTTTCAAATGTCAATCACCTCTGCTGATATTTTTAATAGAAAAAACATGGCCCTTAAGTTTTTCCGTTACATTCTGCTCAATGTAAAACGTTACGTTGTACCTGCATTAATCTAGAAAAACTAAAAATTGCTGTAAGTGATAGTGATAGACTTGTGATAGACTTGTAGGTTGTTCTTTGTTTACTTATCACAGTTTGTATATAAATAAAGGTTATTTTTCAGTTTGTGCCACAAAAAACCCTGTTGTAAAGCTGTCATGTATAGAAATAGCAAAAAGTCTGTATTATGATAATAAATCCACTTTTTTAAAGCAATGCAAATCACACATCATAATTAAACATAAATAAATAAACTTGTTGGTTCTGATTATTTGTACTTCTTAATGCATGTTTGAATGGCCTGTGAATTGCAATTAATAGTAAGAGGCCACTGGTTCTTAATCAATATTATCACTTCAAACCACAGTTAATAACGAGACCATAGAGAGCATGATGGGTATTAGATTGCTTCGTCAAAGGTCAAGTAGTAAATGTTAAGAGCCCTGGGCATACTGCACAGAGGTGGAAAAGCTCTCTTCATAAGTCATGATTACAGTGTTACTCTGGTAATTAAAATCAGATATTTTGCCTTGCCATAATCGTCGCGGCTGCTTGCTGCAGATTTCAGTGTGTATGTGTCTTGCATTTGCAAGTCTGGTGACTTACAGATGATATCATGTCACATTAACAGTTGCTCTCTAATAGTGACACTGTTTCAGTATGGACCATTCTGCAAAACTGGTTCAAAGTCAGAGTTTAAAGCATTTTAAACTTTGTGTTGTAATGTGTAATATTCAAAATATGAACTTGAGGTCATCAGCCAATATTATGGCATAAGCTCAATGCTTTTTAGGTATGTAGACATGGTACAGAAATGCGAAGAAAGGTGACTTTGAATGCGGGATGGTTGTTGTGCTAAGAGGCTGGTCTGGGTATTTCAGAAACTGAAGATCTACAGGGATTTTTGCACACAATCTCCATAGTTTACAGAGACTGGTAAGAAGAGAAAACATCCAGTGAGTGGCAGCTGTCTGGGTGCGAACGCCTCACTGATGACAAAGGAGGTCAAAGGAGAATGGCTAGACTGGTTCGAGCTAATGTATAATGTGTATATATACTGTAATTTTCTCTGTTTTTGTTAATGTTAAAATAAAACACTGTTCAAAGTTTCCAAACTGCTGTGTTGTGTATGCACTACTGTACAATGTATACACTTCATTTTGGATACAAGTTCAGTAATGATGCATTTTAGTCAATTCATATTGGAACTGTAGTTCGTTTGAGTAAATTACCCTGCATGGCACACTTACACAATTTGTTTAGAGGACATGTTGGTTAACAGCAATTACAGTTCTTACGCAGTGTTTCATCTTACAGAGCAATGTTTATTAAGGTATCTTTACCTTATCAAAGACTGTGTGGTGTGACTTTTGTATAATCACACCCATTTGCAGGTATATGAATGGGACAGAGTAGGGAAATGGGTATACTACTTATGCAATAAACACAAACATTTTTCAGTTTCTGTTCTGCTTATTCTTTTTAGGTGTCACTCTACTTTAGTTCTGCAGTTATAAACTAGACCATCTGTTTCTCTGCATAGTTTAACTCCCTTTTACTCTGTGTTGAACTGGTAGGATAGAATTAGACACAGCAGTGCTGATGGAGTTTTACAACACTTAACTAGCTGTGCAATTTTAGAGACCTCCCCCTTATTGCTCCGCCTTGTAGGTGCGTGTTGCTGATCTATGGTGGTCTTGCGGGGGTGCTCATGAACAGATAGGACTAACATGTCATGTACACTACGAAGTTCAGTGACCACAAACTCAAAGAATAAGCATAAATTTAACAGATATAGACTGCAAAGAACAGAGCAGAATATATTACATAAAAAATATGATATATTAATATTAAAATCTAATATAAGTATTGTAATAATATTACAGAATGTTTGAGAGATGGAAAACTGATTGTGTAATGGAGATTAAATGTATATCTACGCTTCATATTTTGAACCTGTTAACAGTATTTGATGCTGAAATTACATTTCCAAGTGTTTCCTATTTCTTGTAAATGCACTTGTGCCACATTTTAGGTATATTTAGGCTGCTCACTAATAGTATTCTTCATAATTGTTTTGTGTGTTGATTTTAAGACTAATTTGCAAACTGAGCACAACTATATTAGTGGAACCTAATTTTAAATAACCTTTAAAGTGTACTAGCCAACATAATGCAAATGCTAATGTTGTAGTATGGAGTTCTGCTGATATCCATTCTTAAAAAATAAGGCATGGCCAGAACTTATCAAGGTTATCAAGTCCCATGTCTTAAGTATTGAACCCAGGACCCTGTCGTTGTGAGGTGTGCAGTGCTCCATACCAAAGTGACATTTCAGTCTGCCTTTTTAATACAGTTCTTTTTCCATAGCTTATTTGTTTTGATTTTGGAAAGCATTGTCGCTCTGTCTTATGATGGCAACAGCCAATCAGCATTTAGTATTATTTAGGTAACTGTCTCATATTATATTCTCAGGAAGTCAAAGAATCCTTCACTACGTTAACTGAAAATAGCAGTGCTGAAACTGAAAAACATGCAAGTGGACTAACACTGCTGAAATAAATATAAGCAATGTTTAACCATTCCTTTTATCCTTCCATTGTTTTGTCTCACAAGGTAGATAATGAATGCACATAAAATGCTGGCAACATCTTTGTTAGCAAATTTGTGGCAATAACTTCATCAAGGTCTTTACTGACAGTTCTTCATATTTGTTTAGACACAACAGCACCATGTCTCTATAGCAGACATGAAAATACAACAAGAAATAGTGATGGCTAGATACATTTCTCACAGTGAGGACCACTGGTACAAACTGTGCTCTGCTACCTGACTCTTACCTTGACAATCTTCACATAGCAGGCCATTTCCCCTAGTAGAATTCCTGATTTGGTGCTCTAGGGAATGTTTCCTGCAAAGCAAACTCAGTACCTCCTTTTTGCTGTTCTTGCTGTTGCTGCATGTTTTTATTCATTTACAAAGATACTAAGCATAGTGTATTCTTTATGCATGGAGGATTGTGTTTAGCTCAGTGGGCTGCAGAGATAATAGGTTTATAAATCACAGCAGAAACATTCTTGGCCTGATTTCTATTTCTTTGTTTACTAATGCTGTCCTTTATTAAACACATGTTTTAGAGAGGTGTATGCATACAGTACTGTGCAAGTCTTTGGCCACCATTAGATTAGATATAGCATTGCTTTAGCAATAATATAATGACCATATATAATTATTTAGCTCTCTTTCAAAATACAACTAGAACATAAAGTCAATTTGTATGCCATACTAAAAGCAAAACTAAACAAACAAAAAAAAAAAAACAGAAAAAATAACAGATGTGCTACAGTGGCAAGTATTCAATGATATTGTCCCTTTAATTTGAGTTATTGCAGCATATGGCAACTTTGAAATCCCAAGTTGACCCTTCTCCAGTCTGAAGAAGCTTGATCTGTAATTAATTCTTTTTAGAAGGGGAACGGGGTACAAAGGCTAAGATGCTAAAACTCACAAAGTTGAACGAAAATAATTGGAAAAGAGTCTTAGGTTGTGATGAAATGAAGTTTGACATTTTAATGTAAATTGAATTTATCTGTTCCGGAACTATGTATGAGGCCTATGATTTTGTGATATTTTATGCGTTTTTAGTAGCACACTTTTCAACTCACAGGGTCATTAACACAGTATTTACATTAGTGATGACAGTAGACTTTTTTTCATGGGATTTGTTTTGCTACTGCATAAAATAGAAAATTGTTACTTTTTTCACTCTTCTTCAAATGTGGTGATTCCCATTTATAATTACACTGTTCACAAAAATTAGGGGATCTTATATCTTAAATCACAATGAAATATCCCCTAATTTGTGTGAGCAGTATAGTTGGCTGAGAGTTTCTGATTGGCAGCTCTTCTACAGAATGGTCACGCATGTGTCAGGGAATGTCAACAGACTAAGAAATTATGCAGGTCTATAAACCTTGAGCCTTTAAGGTTGGTCTCAATAGGACCACACTATTGCCGCCAGACTCCACCGTATACAAAACGACACTGCCTGGGGCTGTTTAGCTGAAGAACATATTTTGTTAGGACATTTATTTGACTTTCTTGAAATGTTTCTTTGCTTCACATTCATAACCATCAGCATTATGCATTTATCCAAAGTGAATGCTCCTAGCAGACTGATATGAATGCAGGATGCAGAGGAAAGAAGGTTAGAAGTGAAGTATTCACCATTTAGTGACACATTGCCTTCTCTTTACTTTTCCTCACTTAGATATTTAATACTATAACTAGGGAGTGTGGTTAAGCGTTTGTTTACTGGTTTTCTGTACACAGGAAGAAGTCAGAATGAGTTCTGACTCATTTGGTTTGTGGGAAAACCATGTGACCAAAATAAATGAACACTAGGATCACTTCTGCTGAATATGAAGGTCTGTGAAAAGGCATTTGGCACCATTTTGGATGGTACAACCTCCCAAAGCCTGAACATGATGCTTATGTAGAACCAGGAATGGCGTGAGTGAGAAACGGGTATCTTGTTGTATATGACTATGGGTTTATTCGCTTCCCAGACAAAAAAAAGGTTTCTTTTATTCATCATCTCATTGGTTAAAGTCAGTGGGCTGTACCAGAATGAATGCTGCTTCACCAGTGCTGTGAAAGTCATGTAGATTAGCATTAACATTCACTACTCACCACTCAATTTTTTGGTAGCCAGAGTACCTAAAGAAACCCTATGTAGTCATGGAGAAAACATGCCAGTTTCTATATAGACTGAAATATACCAAAACTTTATATTTTACTGTACACTTTATTAAATACAATTTTTGACCACGTCTGGTTATATTGACCTCATTTAAGTTCACCCTCTCGGAGGTAATGGTCTACATACTTGTACTTTCTGAACTTGTAGAAAAGCAATAGCACAATGGCACCCAGGAATCCTGACACCCTTTATTACGTTCAAGCAAAGCAAGAGGCCTCTAATCCAGCCTTAAACGCCAAATCCGCTGGATACTGACATAACGCCTTTTAAGCTGACTAATTCCTCATCTCTTCCCCCTCACCTTCCTTCCTATCCTTTTTTCTCTCGCTTGCTTTGGTGGGTGCTAAAACATGCTATTTTAAATTTCATGTCTTCATGACAAAACCAGAACCAAACAAAAACAAAATGATTGGTGTGAGTGGTTGCTAGGAGGCATCAAAATGGGTTTCATTAAGGACAAAACACTGCTGACTTCACTGTGTTTGATGTAGAGATGAGAAAATAGGCTAGAAAACAAATAGCTTAATTATTAGAATAAGTATGTACGTGTGTTAACACTGGTCACAGAGCTGCAAAGAGTCTTGCCCATATGGTGACAAGCACTGAAATGCTCATTTTCACTGTGCACTGCACACAGGCAGTAAGTTTATTAACAAGCCAGTTTATCACCTTCATGTGTTACAAGGTAGGAGTACCACATAAATTGCCTTATTAGAAAGACACTAGCTTTATGAGGTACAACTACCCTCAGCCCTAAAACATGACACTTTCCTGCATAATAATTGACTCAAATCTGAAACGAATCTTAACTGCAATTGAAGAGTGATTTTAATTAACCATTTAGAAATGTCCGCTCATGTTGTTAACCTGATCCATTCACAACTGTTTCAACCAATTATTCGGCTTCTCTGGGTCTAGTCCTGAGACATATATAGACTGGGCTGTGGTAAAAACCAAACCCCTTCAGGTGATTCAACATGCAGTGACATGCCTTGTCTTTAATCTACCCAAGTCTATCCAACATGACTCCACTGCTGCATTCTCTTTTGTGGTTCCCTCAAGCTTAAAACAGACCAGCAATTTTCTATGAGGGCACTTGTTTATCCCCGCTTTGTATCTCACACCCCTTAAACATGGCTCAACTAGACCCACCTCTCAAAACACCAAGAAGTTAAGCTCCTGCATTCTGGTGGTGACCATTAACTACACTAGCTGTCCAAACTGGTCTCTTATTGTAAAAACTCATCCTTCACATGCTTCCCCAATTTCAGCATTATCAATGAACACACTTATATATACTCTTCTTTAACTATTGTATGCTTGCTTTTTAGCTACTTACAATTTACCTCTCACTCTGTACTTTCAGTCACTTAAAATTTTCAGACCATGGGCTGTTCCAATTACATATGTTAAAATGTTTTTGAATTCCAATCAGCATACTGTATGTGTACTGAATGTTTGTACACGTTTTTAATATATCTACATATTGTACTGAATGTCCTTGTTACTTATTCCAACATTGAATACCTTAAACTATTGAGTAAATGTAGCAATTTTCCAAAAGATTTTTTTATTAATTGGGCCATTGTTTCAGCTATGAAGATACTGATGTAACCATCCACAGTGACAAAAGTCTAATCTAACCAGTTGAGAAAACTGTGTGAAATTAATTTCTCATTTGCATAAAACTAAGAAAAGCTCAACTATTCTTAACTTGCTTCTTCTGCTCCTTGTCTCCCATGCTCCCAGTTTACTTTGCACAGTAGGAAATGGAAAATTAACCTTATTGCAATGGGCCAACAATTATTACATTTAATTATTGTATTTAAACTGTAGTGCCAAAACAAACCGGTTTTGTTGATTTTTTTCCATTTGATTATTTGTTTCTATGTGAGCAAAGCTCTAAGCTCACATTGAGGCTGTAAACACCTGTATGTGACCTACCTATTGACATGGCTGCAGTACAGTAAAGTTAATTTGTTCAGTCCAACAGAATTAGTCTAGGTATTTTAGCTAAGCTGTTTATTTGCTCAATAATGTAAACATTGTAGTTTTTTTCTAATGTCTAAGCCATGGATCACACAGGAAAAGCAAAATGTTTGCCATCTTTCTAAACAAGCAGGAGGAAGCACACAAGCTGAAGGTAAGCAGTGCGCTCGTAATGTTGTGACTGGATGAGCCAAAACACAGAAACTAAAACAAGCAAATCTGTGTTCACTTGAACCTTGACATTTTTAGCCACCCAGCAGAGTCCTTCAGAAGACCATAGACAAACATATCTGTAGCATACTGTAGTGATTGTTAAAGCTGTTGATCACATTAACCTATTGTAGAGATATTTGTCTGAACTTTGGACTGTAAAAGGTAGTATTCTTCTGCCTATGCAAGCAAATTTCTACACTGTTTCATGTTGATAAATAAGGTAAAAGGGGTATGGACTGTCCTTGGCAATCTTTGTGTGATTGTTCTCAAGGTTTGTGGCCTGAGTTCTTTCTGTGCAGTCTGCATGTCCTCCCTGTGTCTCCGTGAGCTTACTCAGGATACTCCGGTTTCCTCCCAGAGTCTAAAGGCATGTTAGGTTAAACCATTACTTTAATTTGGCAGTGTGTTTGCGTTTGTGTGCATGTGTATGTATGCGTGTGTGTGTGTGTGTGTGTGTGTGTGTATATATATATATATATATATATATATATATTCTCCCTTACACTTACAAGACAGCAATGACTGGAATATTAAATAATGCCTTTGTGTTTTTGCCCGGAGGTTTAAAATGAAAGCAAGGAGGCAGACTGTAGGATTTTATTAGAAAAACAACAGACTCTGCATAAGCGAGGGCCAGATACAATCCAGGATCTGGTACATGAAGAATCAGGTAAATTATTTAGTACAAGATGGGCAAGGTAGGAATAAGGCAAGAGGGAAAATGGAACGCCTGGTCTGTGTGAGCAATATGTAGAATCGGTAAAGCACTCAAAAACCCAGATGACAACTAAGTGACTTCGCTCCAACCGAGTGTGCAGAGGGGTTTAAATGCTGAGCCCAGCAATCAGTGGAATGGGGAGCAGGTGGCGAGCATTAATATGCCGGCAAATGAGAGCATGTCAGACTAGCTTCTTGGCTGGATAAGTGTGTCCAGGGTTCTGGGGGATTGCAGTCCAGGGTGTAGGATGTAGCCACTGTAGCCATGAGCTGCCACCTCCCACTTCTACAAACTTTATGCCCAATGTCAACATATCATTGTTTGTGTTCATGTATGTATTTAAATGGGAAATTATGTCATAGGGAAATAATTTCTAGTCAAATATGGTGTGTGGTAGCTAACAAGAATGGGGGGTGGGGGGGTAGTGTGATTGTTGCACCAAACAGTAAAGATAATTATCTGTTTACATTAATGTATAGAAAGTGCAGGCAATTGGCAGGGTTAAGCTCCTCAGGCGTCGCTGTGGGTGAGTACCAGGGCTGTATCCAAGGTCACATCTTTTGAGCCCCAGACAATTTGCGCTCAAGAAAAAAGAGAGGGTTGGAGACAACAATTAGTAAAGATAATCTCCTTTTCAAAAACAAATCTAAAATTTAATTTGCTCTGTGGGGAAAAAGCTGCGCAGTTGTTTGTAAGAAATCGATAAACCTGCAGATTCCCTTAGTATAATAATATATACAGTATACACTACTAATCTTAAGGTGGTGGGTTCAAACAATGGCTCTGACAGGTTAAGCTTAACTTTAAATTGCTCAGCATAATTGTAATTCACTTTATATCACAGTCTGCTATGTGTTATGGCTGTAAATGTTGATTGATTTAAATCAATTGAGTTAATTGTATCAACCAAAGAGGACAATCCTCTCCAGTGACAGTAATGAATTACCTTTATCACAACCTGTTCCTATAATAATTGTAATTATGCCATATGCAGTATTTCTCAAGTTCACAAGTACTCATTCATGGTGAATTAAATGCACTTAAAATATTTATCAAAACATTTGCCATGTACAAAAGATTGCATGCTTTCTTACACTGTTCACAAAAAATAGGGGATATTTAATTATGGAATATTTCATTTTGAAGTATCCCCTATTCTTTGTAATCAGTATAGTTACATGCTAGTGTTTTTGAAAGGTCTTAAAACTTCTTTGGCTTAAAAGATGACAGTCTGACGTTAATACATTCAACAACCATGGACATTTAATTTTAGTGTCATAAACCTTTATCAAAAGATGATCATTCATTAATTTATTGCAAGATTAGCTTATCCTGGTCAGGGTCATGAAAGATTCAGGGCGCAATGCTGGAACAACCCTAGACCCTTGAACAACACTTGGGTGCCAATCCATCATAATGCACATATTCACACTTTCCAACTAATGAGTATTTTGGAAACACTGGTCAACATAACACATCTTTGGAATGTGGAAGGAAACGTTGGTACCTAGAGAAAACCCATGCAGACATGGGGAGAACATTCAAATTCCACACAGGCAGAGTCCAGTGTTGGGATATAACATGGCAACAGCACTGACAACTGCACCACCAGGCCATTCTTATCAACAGGTACAGTTTGATCAGCTTATCATAATACATGCATTAAGTTAGTGTCTCGCACGGTATGAGACAGGGACAGACGTGTAAAACATATAGATAGACATGGTGCAGATAAGCTGTGCAGATAAGGTGTAGACCCAAGTGAAAATGTGGAAACAACAGCTAAAATGGTAAGCTAACATAACAAGGCTAATACAAACAAACACTGCCAATGCAAACTTACTAAGCTAATGTGCAAACCGAGATTATATACTAACTCAAGATAAACACAAGATAAATCTAACAATCAGCAGAAGCTAACAAAAACTGCGTTACCAAGGGCAGAACACAACAGATAAGATAACCATACAATACTGCACACAGACAAATGTGACCAGATCATGCTAAAACAGACAATAAGCTACACTAACAAGCAGAGCTAAGGCTAGCAAAGAATGCTAATGCCAGCAGACAGTGCTCATGTTAACAGACAACAAGGTAATACAAACAGACTTTCAAACAGAAAATAGCTACTATGGACAATATAATAGTTACATCACACACAGATGATTAGGAGAAAGAAATTGATAAATAAGGTGTGTGGGGAAAAAAAAATACTTCTATACTTATTTTACTGAAAATTAATTCTGTCTTATCTATGTAATGATGTCTGATCCATCTTAATGTGATCATCATAAAAAGACATAGACTCAACACAGAATGATAATTTAACAGAGGACATTTGAAATGAGTCATTAGGTAATGTTCATCAAACCTTATCAGCTGAAAAATATTATATATTCTAAAATTGTGTCAATTTTAATTTTGTACGCTACCATAGAAGCATAAGAAAAGCTTTGCATGTGTGCATGTACTATATGTGAGATGTCTGCTTTTAATTACACCTGATAGATGCACTCTACAGGGAGCAGGGCTGTATGATTAAGGGAGCAAAGTGTTCAGATGATGATGACTGCTCTGAAATGAAGATTAACCAAGGCATCATGTTGCTATTAGAACCGTCAATCACATCCAACTCTCTCACAGCCTCACACGTCATATATGGTTACACACATCTGCTGCATGATTGATTCGTGTGCGCGTGCGTGCGTGAATTTATACTGGGTATATATATACTCTGCCAAACACATAAGTTATTAGACATGATTACCGTAACACATTAATGTTATACATACCCCTAATCACAACCTTTACTTCTGTAATTGAAAGCAGATTTTGACTCTTTTGGTTTTTCAAAGTAACCATAAGGTTCTATAAAAAGCAGTTTTCCCTCACAGGGGGCTGCCAAATGTTTCAAACAATAATAAGGGTGCCTGAAATTTAAATAAAATTTACCTTTTGAATCAGAAATTCTGATGTTCAATGTCATTTTGGACTGCTTCAGAGTCCTTGTTACAAAGAATGTGGTTTAGACATACTTTGGTCTTTGAGGTACTTTGGAACATAGAGGTTAAAATTTAAATAAATAAAAGGTCACTGCATGGCAAATGGTGTGGCTGTGTACCCAGATCTATCATTTTCAGCAAACAGGAAGAAAGCCTAAAAATAATAATTACAGTAATAATTAATAAATGCTGTCATACTTCTAATATCTAGACATGGCGGTATCGTACTATATCCTGATATTCAACCCAGACGACATGAACTGCAGCTTAAATTTTTAAAGCACTTATTTCTTTTTACCCAACTGCACTAATATTTATACAGTATGTACATTTTTGTATTTTTTTTCTTCTTTTTTTATTGATATACCTAATTGATCACAGAACTAACATCTATTTCCCTTGGAAAAACATCTCTATTGTCTGATAGATATTGTCTGATCTAAACAGTGTTAAGTGCATAACGTTTGCTTCAGGCATAGAAAACATTATGCTGGACATTAGAAGAAAGTTAGAAAATGTTTTATAGTTTTAAAAGTTAGAAAAAGGTTTTTATCATTTCTAAGCATAATGCACGTGGTGTTCAAACGCTTGGACAAACTTGATGCATCTGAATATCTCTGATCTTGCACAGATGCAAGATGCTCTACAAGAACTCATTCAATATTGTGAAGTGTGGTAAGCTCCTATAATAGAGATGCAGAACAAACAAACTAAAACAACAACTCCAAGTTTAGCCTAAGACATTTAAGCAGTACTGGATAGCTATGTAAATATTAACACTTGCAAATTAAATACAGTATAAAAACATGTTTAAATGTTTAATGTTGACATGTTTTGGTTGTAGCATTTTACATTACCAACAGATGAGATGAAAACCCCTTACCACCTTATTACTACAACTTTAGGAAATTGTCCTTTTAACCATGGGATGAAAGTGGACTACACAGACACAAGGAAGTTGAGGCTACTGAATTGAGGATGCCATGTAGTATGTCCAGCAACGTGGATGTGAAGGTCATTGTTGTAAAGAACAAGGTTGGCATGGTGACGATTGCTGGCTAACGTCTGCACACATCTGTGGCCTTTATCCAGTGCTGCAATTCTGATTTCTAAGTGAACAATAAAGCACCTAGTGTTTACATCTATGTGAACAATAAAGCACCTAGTGTTTACATCTATGTATGGGTGTTTCTAATTGATAAATACATTTTGGCACTGTCATTGCTTTTTAGGAGAACACAAGAAACGTCCAGTTTGAATGTTGTCTAATGAAGAGAACTGTTATTTGAAAGTCAGAAATTGTACTTGTAATTTTGCAGACTTGTCTTGAGTTTCAGGTTTAGTAATTGTGTATCCTCTTCCAGATTTACTGTATAAAGCATTGTGAAAAACTGTAATTAGTGAAAGATGATGTTTAGGAACTGCGAGAACATTTATACTGGTATAGTACCGTTTCCTGACAGGGTAGACAGAAGGGTAGGAATAATGTTTGTAGCTGTACATTAGCTTACATATAAAATAAATAAATAAAATTACAATGTTCAACTTTTTTTTTATATTTATCTCTGTTTTAAAATGGCGTAGTAATGAAAGTAGCCTGTTTATTTGACTCACTTGTATTTGGAGAGAAATATAGCTCTAAGCCAAGGCTTCCTGAAGAGAAAGAAGTGATATGAAACCTGGATTAAAAAAAGCCCAGCATGCATCTGCTGTGGAAGAATGATCCTGGATGGAGGGCCAAGACTGCAGACACAGTGCTAAAATGGAAACTGGAGCGATGCACTGGGTAAGTACTTCTGAAAGCTGATTTCTCAGGCTCTGTAAAACCACATGCAAACATAATAACGCCTGTGAAAAATGTGCAAGGCAGGAAGGATTAAGTCTTTATTTTTTATGGGGTTACAGGAAATGTTTGAAATATTTTTTTTTATTTAGAGATTTATGCAATTACCAAATGCATTTGAATATGATGCACCACCTGAGGTTTTTGTACTTCTGGGATTTAAAGGATGTATTTATGATCAAAATCGGAAAATCTCTTAAAATTAATAAATATCCAGTGTTGCATTTCTGACCTGCTACACATTCTAAAAGAAGATGGTTCTTATCATGATTATCATGATTTGGTACAAATGGAAATGGTACAAGGGCAGTAGTCACGAAAGGAGTGTTTGTGCAAAGGCGAGCAGATTACAAACTTGTCAACAAATGAGTGAAAAGGTAACTAAAATGCAAACAACAATTATCACAAGACAACAGACAAAATAATGTCCAATTTTTTTAAATAAAAGAGACATTTTATCTTTCATGCAGTAAAAGTAGTTGCCTAAAATATTTGTAATTACACGCTAATTTAAATTTATGCTTCTTACACAATGTTTTAGAAATAAATGGTTCCAGCCTTAGTGTTTTGTAGTGTTCTAGTCTGTAACTGCAGCCATTTGCAATGATGATTATGGGAACCTTCAATAAATTTGAACAGAAGCCGTAGATTGCCCTTCCCCAACCTTTTTGTGGGGATGGGATATTTATTTAATTGTCTCCAATTAATTAAAATTAAAAGCAAATGCAAGGAACGCTTTTTAAACTTGCATTTCCAACACTGTCCCAACTTTACAGGTATGAATAACTTTTTTAAAGTTTTTTGCTGTTTGATCTCACAACTTCATCTTTGTCTATGAATTTAGAGAGATCAATGTGTTCTTTTATAGCAAATCAGAGTTAAGGTCAATCATGTAGTTTTTCTAAAATGCCTATTACATCTATCAGGTTCGTATTCTGAAATGAGTGAGTGGGTAACTATAAAGGAAGCCTTTAGTCCCATTTTCATCTTCTGAAGTCTGTCTGATCCAGACAAAGTCAAGGCGTGTGTTGCATTGCTCATACGCCTTCCCATTTTATTTACTTTTAATACCCCAAAGACTATTACCCTTCAAAGAGAGCATGACCTACAAAATCTGCTTGAGAGGGTAAAATTTAGAGAAATACTTGGGCTTAAACTAGATTTCGAGCTGAATTGGCTTTTGTAATCTAAATGATTTTAATAAAAGTTGGAACGCGAGTGGAAGGATTTGAAATAACTGTAGCGGAAACACAAAAGTAGCTCTTCACTCTATATATTAAAGGTTAACGGCAGCAAATTAATTGGTTGCCTGTCTGAATAGGGCACAAGGACACCAGAATGCAGTCCAGCCATATCAAGTTGACCGTCCTTGTTCTGAAGAAACTGTGGGAAGAAAAGAAACAAAAGATCTAAGGTAAAAGATTGCTATACAGAGGCAGTGATTGAATTTCATTATCAAGTCCCCTATCTTTACTTTGAGATTATCCTTTTGTTTAGTGGGAGCTGCAAATTTCCTCAGCTCATTTTTAATCTATATTACACACCAGGGAGCCTGACAGGGGCTACAGGGAGAAAAGACAGGCTTGTTTACTGTATATCACCAACACTTTCTTTTTCTCCTTCTGTCTACTTGACTTTCTCTTTCCTTAGGTCCTAACTGATTTCTTGCTTGTGTCTACCCTGCTTCCCCTTTCCCATCTACAAATCATTACTGTGTTGTGGGACTGCTCATTCCCTTCTTCAGTGCAGTAATGCAGTGGCTCTTGGTTTACTTGGATTAACTCTCTGACTATATAATGGGCTTTCTAAAGGACATGTAACGGTAGAAAAAAAATACAGATATAATTCCATGCATCCATTAATCTTGGTGGAAATATTTTAGAAGATCAAATATTTCACTGCAATAGCGCCTCATACTCTGGTTTCCCCCCACATTTCAGAGACATGCATGTTAGGTTAATTGATAGGTTAAAGTGCCCTCCGTGTCTTGCAACCCTAAACAGGATTAAATGGACAGTAAAATGGATTAATGAATATCACCTAATTTGTTAAAATTAAACTCCTAGATATCTGCATTCACTTAAGTGAATGGTGTGGTGTGTTTGTGTATATATAACCACAGTAAATGCATACAGTGTAAACAAGAATTTTTATATATTATATGAAATATGTTTTAATTTCATGTACTCTTTTTTGTGTTTTAAAGTTTGTGATTTAATGTCATAATTGTTGTGGTTAATGGAGTTTAAGTAATGCTATCGAATTATAATTGTGTTTTCTCCACCTACCCTGATCTTTTAGCCTGGTTGGTTAGCCTAGTGGTTAGTGGTTTGAGACACTTGATGTTCTTTTTCAAGCTGTAGCTAAGCTGCAAATGTCAGAGCAGGTTGTGCTTCTGATTTCAATATTACCCAAACTGCTAACTGCATCATGCAAAAGGTAGGATCTAATGCCTATCCTATACAACAGATATTATCTCACTGCATTCCACAATTTCCCATTATTCTCCACTGTCAAAGTTTGATTGGCTAACACTTTCAGTGAGCTTCTTTCAGTTTAAAGAATGGATCACGCTGCATGCAAAGTAATGGTCCCTCGTAGCTATATGCTTTGGCTAGCTTACCAAAAGTACAGTACACAAGACCATAAAAGGTTCAGTGATGTTGGTGTTAAATTAAATTAATGTAATTCATAAATTGTTTTAGTGTTGATTTGCCATCCATGGCAGAGTAATGCCAACTTTAGTGTTAAATCACTTTAATGTTTAACTGTCTTGTTTCTCTATACACCGTTGTGATCCAAACCAGTTTTGGATGGCAGGATTCTTGTAGTTAGAAGGGACCTGACCAAGGTGCAAGGATGAATTATAAAGGCTTGTAAGATGGGGGACCTGGACAGGTATATAAGCTTTAGTTAAGGTTGTGGTGTATGTGTCAAGAGAGCCAGTCGCAGTATTAGCAGCAGTTATATCAGCAGTGAGAAAGAATCAGTTGTACTGAAGACGGGAAAGGAGACTGTGTAGTAAGAGACAAATGGGTGGAAATATCAGTGGGAGATGACACCAGAAAGCTGTTGATGTTGAAGTGAAGAAACCCATTGCAGTGTGCTGGAGAAGCAACTATATTACACCTGTGTGGTTTGAAGAGCTTAGAGACTGCAGGAGTTTGAATTATATTGATTGTTAATGAGGCTGGAAAGGTAAGCTGACCTGGCAGTATGCAGGGCATCTCTGTATCAGCCAGATGTTGCATATAAGCCTCGGCATGGACAGTTAGCTTTGATCTTTTGAAGAGTCATTCCAACCAGCAACCCACCTGCTTTATTATATGACGCTTGCCAGTGTACCGGGGAGATGAGTTGGAAAAAGTCACAGTTTGGGGGGCTATTGGATTCAAAAGCTCTGAAAGAACAGCATTGACCATGATGGAATGAACTTCAGGACAGAAAGAAATAGACTGAAAAGGTAGAAAAAATGACTGATTAAAAAGGACAGAGTCAATAGAATCTTACAAAAGAAAACACTTGAGTAGAATTGCAGGAACGGAGGAGTAACAGTAAAATCGGTGTTCAGAAAGTGGGAACAGTAGTTGATGAGGATTAAATACAGATAAGGGGATAGAACAGACCAAGTCAAAAGTGTGACCTTTATCATAAGTAGAAAAACTTGAACTTAAATCTTACTGTTTAACTGTCTCCATTGTTTATGCACAGCTGGGCCTCTATGACTTATAGCATCAGGGGGTACAGCTGCAGGGAGTACACGTAAGAGCAGTAGTCACATATCAACCTCTGCAACACAAATTCTTTGTTGGCAAACATTTAGCAGTGCAAAAGTAGTACCAGTGCAACCAGGTTAGCGGTATGACTGACATTGTCCAGAAAGGGCATATATTGGTGCCACCGTGGGAATGGACAGATCTATTTTGGAACCGGATAAAATGTATTGCTCTCAAAAATTAGGGGATACTTCAAAATGTATCCCCTGCTGCTTTAATGTATTCTTAACTGTCACGATTACTGTGTAAAATCATTTTGTAAACAATTCATCACTTTGCAGCTCTAGCTGTGCTAAGTAGGCCTGACCAGGTGGATCGATGAGCAGGAAATAGGCTGGACAACACAACACACCCCAGGGTGAGAGTGCTGGAAAATAGACAGAGCAGAAGCATAAAGAGGCAAAAGCAGCAGGAAAGGAGACTTATGAGGAACAGAGTGATTTGTTCCGATCCACTGTCAGATACTAACGACAAGCAGCGCACGCAGGAGAGGGACAGCATACAGACATGCTGCAGAGAAACACATCAAGCTTCCATCCCTCATACACTCATACAGCTCACATCCTTCCTCTCTAATGCACGAACACGCGCACGCATACATGCACAGGGACTGACTCATCCAGCTTCCAGCTCACCAGATATGTGGTTGCTGATAATGTTCTCCCGTGGTGCAATACGCCTTGTGTTCCCTCCGTTTGGTGTAATTAGGAAGCAATTTCATGTAATGAGAAATGTGGATTATGGTTTGAGCCGAAGGACAGGCCTTCTGAGATTCCCACTATAAACGGCAACATCGAAAATACATTTTGCTGCAGTATAATCTCAATTCTGCACCAATATGAAAGCTGTGAAATGTTTTTGGACTTTTCCAGCCTAGTTAATAAAGTTAAAATGCTCTTTAAACTATATAAAGTAGTTTTTATATAAAGTAAGCCATTTAGATGATTATGAAATTTGTAGCAGTTTTGCAGCACTCTTGTAACCACATGCTTTTTTAACGTCTAAAATTTCATAAATATCCTGGCAGCATAGCAAACTGACTCTGCAAATGCAGCCTGTACCCATCCCTGCAACTGACTGACCATGGGCCAAAATATTTCAAAAAGAGAACAAAATGAGTTATTAAAACTTCAGAAAGAGAAAGGTTTGCTATTAAGAGTACTGCTGCATTGAATGTATACTGTATATAAGCTACAGGTTTTAGTAGCTTCATCCACACCAATAATGGCCTGCAGGTGGCACGCTGTCAAGTGGTATGACGTAAGATCATCTAGCAGAATCTGATAACCCTTATGAAGGTGAATTCAGTATGAATTTGCACTGTAGTC
The DNA here is from genome assembly GCA_034779995.1 of Parotocinclus haroldoi. Taxonomy (NCBI): domain Eukaryota; kingdom Metazoa; phylum Chordata; class Actinopteri; order Siluriformes; family Loricariidae; genus Parotocinclus; species Parotocinclus haroldoi. The sequence goes on from JAUZST010019706.1 coordinate 32,236, forward strand.
ATTAAATGTGTTACTGCTCTATTAGCATTACAAGAAAATATTTTAAGCTTTAAATAGTTATTAAGTGATTCTTCAGTTCAACCCCTACATAAGGTAGAAGCAAATTGTGAGTGGTGACTTAAGAAATGAAAGAATTCCCTTAAACCTGTTACCTTTTACTGCATAAGCAGCTTGCTTGTTTTCATTCTTCTCTGATATTGCTTGTAAATTGCCACTACTTATTTAATACACAACTAAACATGTAAGTTGTATGATATTTTACTGTTGGGAAGATTAGAACCTCAGCTATTGTATGGATTTAATATTTAAACAAAAAGAGAGTGGAACTGGTTTGGAAGTGTTACATTAAATATAGTAGTAATAAATACATCAGATAAAACTGAGGATTAATTTGGTTTCTTTTGAAGGGCATAAATTAATTTAAGCAGCTTTACTAAGATTGTGTGTGGGGACAAAGTTGTGTGAGTGGAAATCACTGTGCATCTCAAGTTCTCTTTTGGCTGCATGAACAATTCTATTCATTTTGATCCATAGTAATATATTCATGTTATATACAATCAATTTTCTGTTTTATGTATGTATATTATCTCATGTTATATTTTATGTAAATTTAATTGCAATCTCTTTTTTAT
>JAUZST010019727.1:0-32860 GCA_034779995.1 Parotocinclus haroldoi
GACCTTTGATAAAAGCATAAATTCTCCCGGGGATCCCAAAAATCCTCCCATATCTCGCTGACCCGCTTTGTATCCGCCCTAAGTGGCGACTTGTGGCTTCTTTTTCTTATTCACTCTTACATTCTTTGGTCCAAATAAACTGAATTTTGATCCAAATAAACGAATAACATTACACGTATATAACAGGATTTGTTTCGGTTCTTTAGGATTCAGTCCGAATAAGCGGCTGCTCCCATTAACCAGATTCGACTGTATTTCCAAGACCGACAGCAACCAATTAATGCAGCTAGGATTGTTCCAAACAATACGATCAGTAAAATCCAATACAATTTACCTGCAGAGACATTTTTAATAATTTACAAAACACAGCATACTCTGCCTTGTCTATTGTTCTTGTAAATTATTAATTTGCAGCGCAGATGCCGCTACAAGTGGAAAATTCATATTAGGCCTAGGCTACACTAATATTGCTACAGGCAGTTTCCTGAATTTTAAATTGATTTGTAGGATTATTTCTATGTAGTAAAATTCATAGAGCAAATAGCATGCTCATACTTTAGAAAGACCTTGCCCTGAAAGTTATCCCAAAAGACTGTAGTTTAAACCGAACCTGATTACTCCTAATACTCTATCATATACTGTAATAAACTCTATTAAATGTTATATGTCATATTCCGTTTGAGCGCAGCTTTTCTACTTTTCTAGCAAATTAACCTCAGTTGTGTTTTTGGAGGACGTTTGCGACACAGAGTCTCTTATTGGTGCCCCTGGCCTGTCCAGCCACTGCACTGGCACAAACGTGTCCATGATTGAAGGTACAAAGGCCAGAGGATGGATCATCTCCCTCTTGCTGCACCAGTGGCCCCTGCTGGCCGTTCAAGGCAGAGGTACGCACGGGTGAATGGTCTCTTAGAGCAAAGTCCATTCCATTCCATTGCAATTTTAAAAATCCCCTCACCAAAAGCACATTATTAGGAATTCTCTATTAACACTGGGTAAGTCATTACTTTGTTCTCAAAACAGCCCCAGTTCTTTCCACGAGCTCCACATGCTGGAAAAACTGCTTTGAGATTCTGCATGTTGACACAATTAGTGCAGATTATTTAGCTGCACTTTCATGATGCCAATCTACCAATCGTAAACAGCCTAGAGCTGTTATAATGGATTCATATCCGGTGAGTGGGAGGATTCCTAAAGAACACTGAATCCAATCTGAGACGACATTTGCTTTGGTGCACAAGACGGGTAAAATGTGGCCATGAAAAGGCCCAAAGTGTGCCAAGGAAGCATTCCCCACATCACCTTGACCACCCGAGGCAGACTGGTTCCATGGATTCATGCTGTTGCTGCCAAATTGTTCCGTGTTCTCCCGGTGAACTCTCTCTTGAACATTATTATCTGCCAGCGTTTAACAGGCCTTTATTTGCGTAGCAGTTACACTTTGTTCTTTTGTGACGTCGTAGACTAGTATCGCTGGTTTTTGGTCGACCACTCCTGTGGAGGGTAACCATGGTCTTGAATTTCCTACCTTTGTACATAATGTGCATAACTGTGGAATGGTAGAGTCCAAACTCTTTAGAGATGATTTTTAACTGTTTCCTGCCTGACAAGCCTAATCAACTCATTTGTTCCATGATGCATTTTCACAAAGGGTTTGTTAAGATCAATCATTGATAGATCCCCGTTTTATTAACGCAAAAAGGTTCACACACAAACACACCTGACCTGATCCCATTGCTTGAAAACACATGAATAGTTTTGACTTCCGACAAATCGCCTGCTACTCCTAGAGATTAGCTTACTTTCACCGCTCACGGATATGTAATATCAGATCATTTCCCTCCAAAAAGTAATGACCAAATATAACGCTTCTGTCTCGTTTGTTCAATTGGAGAATATCCATTGACGTCCAAGGTCCTGTTTTGTACAGAAACAGGGAAAATTCTGGAGGGTTCACAAACTTTCCAGCACCACTGCAGGGTCGCACGCATGCATACGTACACACAGGAAGTACGTTCAGGCTCATAAACTCGATCGCAGTCCCTAAATATTCAGTTCCTCCTGCCGTAACGACAACACTGAACTGAACTTCTCTGACTGAGCTGCTGAAGGTATGAATAATTGTTCATTCATCGCTTGTGTACGTCTGTTGCTTGGTCAGTAACTCTGTCCGTTTCAGTCTCTATATCTAAAATGTAGGCCACTAAGACGCACGGAGTGGTAATATTTAACCCCGTATGCCTTAAAATGAAAGGACACTTTCTAAGTGTATCCAATCTCATTATGTGTGCGGATTAGAACAGAAAAAGTTCCACCAAAGTCAGATTTAGCAGTTTATAGATGACTCTGTTGGGAAAACACAGACGTGAAACCTCCTCTCACCCCTTCTGCAACCATTTAAATTAGATCCAGATCTAGATCTAGATCCATCCTCCTTTATTACAAAATCTTTCAAACAGCCTTTGCAATATCTCGGTACTCGTAAACAAGGGCTTTTATTTATTTATTTATTTATTTATTTATTTATTTTCGCGGCTGATCTGTTCCACATGTACCCGTCCACTTCTCTTCTTGTTCCAATCATCTAATTCAAATTTATGCTCCTCACCGTTATGAATTCAAACAGGGGCTTAAGGCAGCACTGCTGTTTCGGAACAGAAAGGGCGCAACGAAGCATGAATGGATCACCATGTTCCTGACATTATATTTGTGTCATCTGTTGGACAGAAAATCAGTCGTAACAAGGACACATAGCTGAGATGTTCCAGGAGGCAAACGAAATCTACCTCACATTATGTTGCCTCCTGGAACATCTCCATTACATATGCCTGTTTTGGATGTATTTTTTTTTTTTTAGATGTTTTTACCATGCCTTCCCCAAATAAATCAACTCACTAGGATTTGTAAAGGCAAGAAACAGAGCGTCTACCACGTGCTTTTCAAATATGAACCATCCCTCTGCCGTCTGTCAGACCTTCGGGTAGAGAATCTTGAAGTTAGATCGTATATGTGGCGCGCCTGCAAGTCCCCATGAAATAATAATCTAAGGCTCCTTTAAATTGGTATTCGAGGGCATCCGGCAGGTCCCGACAGCTTGTCCTGTAATTTTGATTATTATTCATATAGCAGTTTTGATCAGGGCTAACTGGGTTGGAGAATGGCACCCTCTGCTCACCTCTACCTTTTAAATTCCTTTTAATCATTTCCTACAGGATTTGTTCTTCTTATAATAAATGAAACCCATTGTACATTCCACACCATTCTCTGCGTTTCCTCATAAATCTTGACAAACGAAAAGTAGCTTATCTCAGATCAGCAAAAGTGCAAAACCACCCTTCTTTCCGGTAAGTCACGTGACGTTGTTCTTTTAGCTACACTCATCTGGTGACAGCTTGTGGTTCAGTGTGCTGCTCTTATAATAGTTTAGCAGGTTACTAAGTGGCTGTGTGTTAAGTGCATTGCTCAGAAGAGACAATGAACTGTTTAAGCTTTCTCTTTTTCTACCACCTATTTAAATTTGGTCTTTCGTAGCATCTCGGCAAGACGCCGAAACACACAAGTCATGGATCTCAAGTTCCTTGGCTGTGTGTTGTTGTGTTTGCGGCTAAGCATTGTGTATGTTGGATCCCGTTTAGGCACGTCTTACCGGAGAGCAAATATTGGACGTTCTTTTTGGGAAACCCAGATTCTTCCAAAGCCAATAAACCATTTATCATTTCTAATTGGATAATAAACTTTTAAATCTGACTGCATATATTTTATATCTTTCTATATTTTCATAGATGAATCCTGAAAGGTGGCTGTGCAGCAAATTAAAACTTTGTCAACTAACCACTGATGCAAATGATGCCTCACCTAATGTGCAGGTAAGTGTTGAGGTTATTGAACCGAAACAAATATACATTCATAAAAAGAAATAGAATCAGTTGTTGCTGTAACGTGAAGGCACCCCGGCTGGTGTCACACAATATAACCGACCCAGCCCCCAGCGAGGCGGACACACATCCAAGGAAACGCCAAACCACGAGGAAACCATATGGACTATCTTGACTAAATAGATGCCAAACAGTTCTAGGACCAAATTTTGAAGGAACTACCCTCCATGAAGCTCCCCAAGAGTTACATTCATTTCAGTGCCTTCTTTGATTTGCATTCTCTCTGCCAGTAGCTGAAGTGACGTGAGCCACAAGACTTTTGCTTAGATGACTCGAAACTATGTTGAATAAAGGCTCAGTAAAGCCTGTTTTTTTTTGTTAGACTAAAGATCTGTAGTTCATGAGGCAAAAAATGCCAGTTGCCCTCAACATAGGCACTTGAGCTACTGTCTCTGGACCAATCACTGCATACTTTGGTCGCTTATGGACACTATGAATTGAGAAAAGGTGTTGCCTTGAAGTAGGCGTTCAGTTCTGTTGGTTACGGAACTGCAAAGTTGGTTGTGGGGTCCAGATGTTGCACTGTTCCTTATGGTTTCTGGTTGGTGTTTCTCCAGATGTGTTTTCACCTCACCGTAGGCTCCTAATTCTCAGGACACCCCTGGGTTAACATCTCAATTAACTAGTTAATTGATTGAAAAATAATTAAATATCTAGGCCACCCAAGGAGGTCGGGTCCCTTTTTGACTCTTGGTCCTTCCAAGGTTTCTTCCTTCTTTGTTCAGGGAGTTTTTCCTTTCCACTGTACCCCTAGGCTTGCTCAATTTGGGATTGGCCTTATAAGATAATCTAATATTGTAAAGCTGCTTAGAGACAACACTCCATCGTAAAAAGAGCTATAGAAATACATTTGATTTGACTTGACTTGGGTGTGGGCTGCTTTTGAGCCTGACCGGGGGAGCCTGCACCTTCCAGTCGCTACATTAACTGCTAAGTAACTTTTGAAGGATAAATAAAGGGAACTTTCGAGTGCGTTTATAACCTCTGCTGCTCTTAAACTCTTACCTCTTGCCTCTGGTCGTGGATCTATTACATTTGGAATTAAAAATCAACTTGGCTGTTTCCTAGGGACCAGCAGAGATGGTGATCAATGCCCAGTCCTATCCTGAACCTCACTATGATGTATCATCTATCTTTCTCACATTGGAGGCTTACTGTTGTGCATTACGTGGTCCAGGATCAGAGGTGAACGCGTCTTACAGAGACCAGAAGAATCAGGGACCCAACCCAGTCCAGACAGATGTTCTTCAGCACTTGGCAGAGATGTTATCTGGAGATATACTTGGTGCAGCCGTGAGGCAAACAGCCTCCCTGTCTTCTAAACATGTGCCACCTCCCTATCAAACACATCACACCAGTGGCCCGGACGAGAGACTAAGCAATCAGGAAGAGCTAGCTACGCAGCTGGCACTTGGGATCTTTCGGAGTGCAATGGAAGAAGTAGCCAATGGTGCCACCTTTGCTGATGAGATGTCTGAAGATTTGCTGGATGCTCAACCAAAGCAGGTGACTCAAGGGGATTTTAGGGAATGCTCCGGTCACAGCGTGTCATCCCTTTGTACTTCCATGTACCGCTGTGAAGAAGGAGATGGACAAGGAATGGAGTCCAGAGTCCAGCGCTCAGGCTCTACCGCAAACGCCAACACAATGGATATCATGGCCCACATGGGCTCCCTGGACTACCCGGATGCTCCACCAAGCACTCCACTAGTCCCGGAGTTAATGAAGAGTCGTGCTAGTTTTACCCGTAAACTGAAAAGTGAACTAGCTAAGGAGTTCTTGCCCTCACCCCCTCCCCCAACTCCAAAAGATCAACAGGCTGCTGCGGACAAATCAGAGTTTATGGTTCGGCTGATGCGCTCGCTCTCTCTGGCTTGCTCTCAGCACGGGAACTTGAACGAAGCAGAGACTGGAGAAGACGCTGGGCGAAGTGGGATTTCAAACCACGAAGCCCAGCTCTCTGCAGATCCGCATTACATCACTTCTGCCCAAACAATCAGCAGCGCAAGCAAAGAAGCGACTGATCTGAGAGGTGTGCAGTGCCTGGCCGGTCACTTGGCAGAGGAAGTCATTATGAGCTCTATAGCAGATGTGATGGGGAGTAGACAGGTAGATGGGAACACACACCCGGACAAAGAGACGGCATCGCGTGTTGAGTCCAGAAGAAAAAACACACCTCGCAAAACACCTTCGGTGGAGGCTCTGAGATCCTTGGCTGGTAGGCTCATTGCTGACACGCTGATCCAGTCTTTTTCTGACCTGAGCAGCGGGGCATTGCAAAACGCCTTGGGCAAACCACTGGCTGGTCCAGACGAATCAACGCCATGGCAGAGAGAAGATCAATGTTCAAGTTCCAGCCTGAACTGCCATCCACCAACAAGTACTGAATGCTGTAATAAAAAAAGGAATGGCGCGTTTGATCACACAGTGCCTTCGTCGACAGCAGAGCAATCTCTCGCTGAGAACATTGGCCATACAAACATAAGCACAGATAAAGCGAGTTCCTCAGTAGCCTCTCATCCAACTTCACTGCGAGGCCTCATACCTGATACTCTGTGTCACGATATTAAGGAGCTAGAGTGTGCCCTCCTGTGGATCTCGGCCTCTTGCATGGGAATCCCGGTGTTACAGATCGATCTGCCTGACAGGTTCATTCAGACACAGGTAAGGAAGATCTGGTTACTGTTCACACAAGCCTAGGGTAACCGTTAATTACCGTTAAAACTTGCTACAAAACAACACAGAGAAGACAAGCTCCTGATTTTATATTGGCGTAAACAAGCCATTTTCACCCGGAGAACTGCCCTAACTGGATATTTTCTATTTTTCTAACCATCTATTTTTCAAAACCCTAGAGATGGCGCTGTGTGCGGCCAGCCCGTCTAGCACCAACAACCATGCCACGACCACAGTCACTCAAATGACCTTTCTTCCTCATTTTGATGCTCGGTTTAAATTTCCCACGACTGCATACTTAAATATACAGAGTTGCTCCCATGTGATTGGCTGTTTAGATCGTTGGGTTAATAAGCAGCAGTAATAAATAAAGGCCGAGTGTATGTTTTGCCATTTAATACCAGATAGATACCTTATGTGATCAGAGCCAGGTGAAAATGTACTGTGAAATTTGACAGTAGAACCATGACGTGGCCAAATTACCATCGAATATTCATAGCAGAACTATAAACTTTATGGTCAAACTGCGAAAGTTCGAATTAAAACTGTCAAGCGATTTACATCAAGCGAAATGTTACATTACATTTTTTCATGCTGATGTCACGCACATTTTAGATTTACCTTGCTGACATTGTTGGTTGGCATCTTAATAGGCGCATGAAAATAGCAACTTTTGCCTCATCTGTAGGATCTGGAAGAATGTGGGTTGAGAAAAAAGCGATAGGTTTATGTGTAGTTACATATAAACGTGCATTTCAGTATACAGATTGAATATCATTACGTACACTTTACGTGTATAACTTCGCTTACACGAGACCTTGATTTTGTGTTGAAGTTTATAATAGTGACGCATCTCTTTGCGCTTTAGCTCCACGATATCTCTGTGCAAGCCCAGGTTCACGGGTGGACAGCTGGTGACCTGATGGAGTCTGTCCTCCAGCACGTTGAAGATCTTCAGGCTGCCAGCAGAGGGCACTCTAGGATTTCGACCTCTCTCCTGGGGCATCTAATGCAACGCATGACTATGGGCTGAAATATATTCTGGGCTAGTTTTGCACTAGAAATCTGCAACGAATTATTTTCTCATTGTTCTGAAGGTTGTTATTAACGAAAGGTGATGGTTGTGTGGGCACGGGCAGTTTGAGCAGATGTTTTTAATTCTGTCCTCATAAGCCTGTTCTGTCTTCCACTTAGAAGATCGTTAGAAGTCAATGACCTACAACTGACCATCAGTCATAGCTGAAACCTTTCTTACGTCCGAATATTAAAATAATGACATTCCAAGGACGGACGGATGACAAAAAAAAAACGGTGGGTCTGAGCACGGAAATGGCGAGCATCGTATGAGTTCACGCTGATCCATGTTGGTCTCTTCACTTAGTTTAGGTAACACCCATGCGAGATGGACAACAGGGAGGAAATGACGGTCCGAGCCAAAGGCATGACGAACATCTGCTCCAACTGCAGCCGCCCTTGCAAGCATCGCTTGTGTGTTAATAGAGACCTTCAGAACAATGAGAAAATAATACAATGCAGATGCTTCTCTGGTTCAAAGTCCTTTCACATTGACACTGAGATATCGAAACACAATTGGATTCGTTTCCAAACAATCAAATGTAAACTAAATCAGAAATGCAACACCGAGACCGAGCTCTGCTCCGGGTAAAAGCCTCGGAGTCCTTCTTCTTATAAATCTCTGTGTCCTAAACGCACAAATACAAAAAATGTCATGCATCCGCGACCATCTGAACGTGTTTAGACATGACGCCACTGTGTTCTCCTGATGATTGAAATGCTTGTTCGGAGACCACTAAAGCAGACTTTTGCAGCATTTGGTTGATACTCCCAGAGCTGAGATACCTAACGTGGCAGGAATGCGCTTCTGCTGAACTCTGGCCTCCCACTCTCTCCCACTCTTGGCGACCACCGCTCAAACGTAACAACAAACCATACACGCTTACACACAGGCGCGCTGACACTGCAGCTGTGGCCGAAGAAGACACAATGGGTCCGCGCCCGATGCAGCATCTGGAGAAGTATTTATTACGGTTTCTAAGGGAGTTCCGCTGCCACGAACGAGTGAAAAGGAGCGAAAGAGCGAGCAAGAAGGCCTGGAACAAGACCACAGAGGGAGAGAAGGACAGGGTGATTACAAAAGAGCTAAGATGTATGAGGTTGACTGGATCATGGCGGCCTGGAAAATCTCCCAGCGTCTATCCAAGCTTTTCCTGGGAGCTATATCACACAGATTTATTTTTTCTCTAACAAAAGCCAGAAATATGTAGTGCAGACTCGCCTCTGCCAGATCAGGCCTCTTGGACCTCTTTAGATTCGAGCACTCACTGTCTCGCTCGCTCCCTCCCGGTGCCAATTCATCAGACCTTGCAAAACGCTGGTGCAAGTGAAAGATAATGGAGAAGAAGCATTGAGATTTCAGGTAATCTGAAAGAGGAGTCCAGAACACGCTTTCAGAACAAATGTTCGTCAATTAAGAGTGGAAGCACCGAGGGCTAGATTCTGTATTTGGAAATTACAAGCAGGAACTCTGACACCGTATTAGGGTCTCCCACACTGCAGATCAAAGTGAACACAAAACACACATTTACATTTACGGTCTTGGTGACAGATGTCAGTGCAGAGGGCTGCCAGACCGGGAGGTTTCCTGCTCAGCTGGGCTATTTTTAATCCCACCGATCTGGGAAAAATGCCTGTTCGTTCGTAGATACAGTTTTGAGGGCTGTGTGGTTTGTTCGGTTTATATGCCATGTCCTGGACCACACATCTGTATTCCATCTCCAGTCTTTTGAGAAACCATACAGCTATATATTACACAACATCGTGTAAATTAATTTATTTGTTGTACTTCATGATTTTTTTTACATACAAAAACTCACTTTAGGTATCAAATGATATAATATTGCTCACCACTAGAAGTGATGAGGAACAATGGTTATATAACAGACTTGCAAAGGGTAGATAAAAGAACAGAAAACAAGGATGCAGCATAAAGAAAGTCAGACCGGAAATACAAAAGAAGCGTGTGAGAAATCTCGTTTTTTTTGTTCATCACCTTAAAGTTGCAAAGTTCAATCATCCAAAACAAAAAACGTGTTGTAAAACCAAGCGAATCCTTGGAATCGATGCCGTTAACCAGTAGCACAAGTGAAGCAGTGAAACCAAAGGCTCAAGGGGCATGTTCTATGAGGCACTGCTTAAAACAGGAAAACAAGCGGTGGAGCGACGATAGGAATGCAGTAATGATCCACCTACGCTGGAACACGATCCTGCTACAGACAGTCCACAGAAACCATTTAAATATGGGATTCGATGTGTGTCTTACTGGGGCGAAAATATAATGCTCGCAAAAAATGAGGGGATATTTCAAAATGAAATAAAATGTATAGAATAAATCCCCTAATTTATGCGGGCAGTGTACTTCAGCAAAAATATAATACCTCTTTTTTAAGTTCTTTTTTTTACCATGTTGCAGTTTACATAATAAAAATCAAGAAAAAAACTTCAGCAACTGTTTCCTTTATCATGATTCCCTCATATACTGCCTATGTCTAGGTGAATGGATGGATGGATGGATGGATGGATGGGTGAGTGGGTGGGTGGATGGATGGATGGATGGGTGGGTGGATGGATGGATGGATGGATGCATGGATGGATGGGTGGATGGATGGATGGGTGGATGGATGGATAGATAGATGAATGGATGGGTGGATGGATGGATGGATGGATGGATGGATGGGTGGATGGATGGGTGGGTGTATGGGTGGCTGGATGGATGGGTGGGTGGGTGAATGGATGGATGGATGGGTGGATGAATGGATGGATGGATGGATGGATGGATGGATGGATGGATGGCTGGCTGGCTGGGTGGATGGATGGATGGCTGGGTGGGTGGATGGATGGCTGGGTGGGTGGATGGATGGCTGGATGGGTGGATGGATGGCTGGGTGGGTGGGTGGGTGGGTGGATGGATGGATGGATGGATAGATAAATGGATGGATGGATGGATGGATGGATGGATGGATGGATGGATGGATAAATGGATGGGTGGATGGCTGGGTGGATGGGTGGATGGATGGATGAATAGGTGGATGTATGGATAGATAGATAGATAGATAGATAGAAAGATGGGTGGATGGATAGATAGATGGATGGATGGATGGATGGATGGATGGATGGAAGGAAGGAGGGAGGGAGGGATGGAGGGAGGGAGGAAGGGAGGGTGAGATGGAGACACCCAATAAAAATTCACTAAAAATACCACGAGGTATAGTGAAACCACCAGAACCCTTTTTCTAAAGTGACACAAATGTTCATCGTTACCTGGTAGTGATTTTGCTAGCGATCAGTGGCAGCTACCCTTTGACCTTAATAATGTTTACTGCTTACAGGTAAGCTAGCTAAACCAGCTGAACCAGAATGAGACAGAATTCACCATGGACTCCCATTTAGCAAGTTAAACAATAGCTCAATTTAACAAGGTAATAGACGACTCTCAATGTGACCTTACAATAATAACACAGCAGTCTATTTTCGGCTGACACGCAGTATCGGCAGAACAATTACACTTACAAGTCACACAAAGACGAACATGAAACTACACCGACTAAAAAAAGTGACCAAAGTGAACATTCAGCACTGACATTTAACCTGCCACCCCAGCTGGAATCCAACTGTTTCACTCTCTTGGACTGAACCATAAAGTTTAGCAATAGACGTAGCAGAGGAGAAAAACCCAAATAGAGAGTTTATAGGAAAACTGTCCACACATAAGCAAGAAACATCGAGAGGAACCAGGATGAGAAAGCCATCCTGTGGGTGACAACAAGTTCTTAAGAGTCTTTGTGTGGCAGTAGATAAGGAAATCAAACTGCAATTGTGTACATTATAAAGTATAAGACGTCTGGTAAATGTTCTGTTGTCATGATTAAACGTCTTGAGGGAATAATAGGGTGTTCTTTTATAGTTTCTGGTTCAGGTCTGTTAAACGAGTGTCCAGAATCTCTGGGGGCTGGAGGACAATTAAAGAAAAAGATTTTAAACAAAGCATGTTATACTCACTTGTATAAGGCAGTACCTAAAAAACTATTGGACAGTTGGATTTTTGTGAGGGCCTTGAGCGTTTTTTCTTGTTTTGGACCCGGCGTATTTAGGCAGCAGGCATAATAATGTGTGCCTAAACGGGTTTCACAGCTCTGAGGCATATCCTAATCACAACATGGCAGTACTTTTTTTTTTGACAAGGCGACATTTGTTCACAGCTTTAAAAATCAGGTCCCTGCGGTGCCGTCCAAGTAAAATAACCCAAGCCTACGCAAGAGACTTTGGAGGGAGAAGTGGCAGGCTTTTATGGGGTCGTTCCAAACTTGAGTGTTGAAAAACAAATTCCATCAAAGGGCCCTAAAGGGTCATTACTGTGGGGACGAATTGATACTTTGCTCCTGAGCTTCCATGCAACCTTATTACTATGACTGGAAAACCATTTTGACAACTGTGAATTTGTGTTAATTAAGGTCATGTTCAATGGATCGACTTACAGTTATGATTATTTATGGTACATTTGAACTCTGCGTAGCTAGAGCTAGATGCACTTTGTAGCTCACAGCAAGAAAATGGGGTCGCTTCTCTTTTATTACGTAACTTCTTTCCCTTGTTTAGCAAGTGTTAGAAATGAAACATTGGCAAATTTGCTCGCTTGGTGGGTCGTGCTACTGACCCACGGAGCATGGGAGACTTAAAGCTATGGCAAAGGCAAATGCAGGGAAACAGAACCTTAACTTCAATGGAAAAGCTGGAATGGAAACCAGTGGAAAGTCAAAAGTCAAAGTCAAAGTAAAACTGATTGATGTAGTGTTTTTATTTTATTTCATGTAAGCACTGTCTTAAGGCCGAAGCAAAAATCTAGGCCCAATTGAGCAAGTCTGGGGTGACAATGGAAAGGAAACGTTATAAGGAAGAAACCTTGGCAGGACCAGGATGCAATAAATGACCCGACCTCCTTGGGCAGCTCAGATTTTAGTATGGAAGAAATAAAGATTATTAAAACATTGTAACTCGAAGTGACCTAATTTATACGTTTATTGTAATAGATTAAATACACTTATCTAAGGAAAACATATTTTTAAAAAAATAATATATATGCCCTAATAAAATATACTCTAATTGTTGTGAGCAGTGAATAATAATGTATAGAGTAGAATAAATTAAGGAGAATACAATACTACGAAGAATTCAATAAAATAATATAAACAAAAACAATATATTATATAACAGTAAACAGAAACAATATATTGAATATAATAACATAATATAATTATAATATGTGTATTGATATTATAGTTCTGTATGAAGCCGATGAACCCATTGACCTCGCCAGAGGAGGGATATAATCAGAGTTGGTAGAGGACTAGTTCCCAAGACTGAACCATCCGAATCCCCCTGAGGACGAGTATCCCCATGGGGCTGGTTAGAGCGGCCAGGGGGTGCCGTCCAACTATGTAGTGGTGCTCCTTAATTGTAGGTTTTATCCAGACAAAAAATCCTGTCTCAGGTCTTCATTGTCTCTTTGTCCGCATGTGCTTTAGCAGGGGATTCCCCATTCTTTTGAGTCTTGAGAGTTTGTTGAGTTATGTGAGCTGTGTGAGCAGTAGCATGTGACTGGCCAGGTTTGCCAATGCATGACGTTAAGTCAGATTACACTAACGTTAAGCATTCGGTTATCCCTCACCGCACTGAAATGATGCCATGTCCCCTAGCTCTCATTTTTCAATATAACAAATGAATTCACGAATGCGATCCTTTCGAAATCTCAAAATTATGGGCCCCATGTTCCATTCGGACGTAGCGGCAATTCGCCCACACCCGAAAGACCTAGGGTCAAAGTCACAGCGTGGCCAATAATCCTCCAGCACTGTGACTTCGGCCCCAGCTGTGCCCTGCTGTGGACTAGTGATCTGTCCAGGGACTATTCCACCTTTGCACAGTGAATAACTGGATAAGCTCTTGGACCCCCCTGTAACCATGACTTGGATAAGTGAGGATGAAATGTTTTCTTTAACAATATCTGAATGTGCTGATGAATGTGCTGAGTTCTGATTAGGTAACTCTTTTCGTTCCTCTGGAGTGTCCAAAATACCAAGGTTAAAATCTAACATCTGTGTGAGCTGAGAAAAAATTGCATTGTCTTACTTTATCAGAGCACAAGCATAACTGGAATCAGAAACAGCCAGTAACCACAATTGTTGGTATCATACGGTTCTACTTGTGGCAACGTTTAGCAATATTGAATAGCAAAAAGACTGGTGCTGGCGTTGGACAATAAGCGCACTTTTTTCAGTCCGTTTTCAAAGCTGAAAACTCTGAAGGAGTTAAGGTTTGTGTGAAAGGAGAATATCTTCCGAACTCAATATTTCGGATATTATTTTATTCACCCTCTGTTCTATTTTGTGACCTTTTGCCAGCAACAAAAACTCACTGACCAATCACCGTCTCTTCTGTGCCCCATGAAGCAGCTCCTGTATTTTCAGTCTGCCTCTCTGCTGGCACACTTTTCATACTCGTAACACGAAACTATGGACCTCTGCCCTCTGTTGTTCCCTCTGTTCCTCAGGACCGTAAAGTTTACTTGCTTACAAAATTTGCAGGCTGAAGGCCATGCTAATAAAATAATAGTAATATTAATAATAATGAATAATAGATATAAGTGTTTGTGTAACTGTATAGACCTCCTAAATTAAATCCTAAATTAACTGACGGTGAAGTCATTGGGTTCCTTGGGGTTTTCCAAAATTGGATGTACCCAATAGAAGCTTTTTTCTTTGAGCAGCAAAAAATGTCTTCATCACTTGAAGATAATAATTTGTTCATCTTGTCTGGTGTATGTAAAAATATCGACCTTTATATAGCAGCCATTAAGGTCGAGGTTCTGTGGACGGCAAGGGGTGTCCGCAAATTTTTGTCTGCAATTTGTAGTTTCAAACGGCCCCGCTGTAGGACTTGAGCCATCCTATGTCATCAGTAGCAGACTATTTTGATTACTATTGCATGGAATATAGCTCCATTTGGTTTCATTTGGTGAAAATCTCTCATCTCTCTTGAAAAGGCTCCTGTCCAGCTGTTTTCCTTCCGATCCTGACTTGGATAGAATGCAGTCACGGCTTGGCAGTGATAAGCAGATAAGTCAGAGGAAGCTTCATGATTTCTTCTTTCCAAGCAGACTTTATCTAGAGTGTAGAAAAGTATATACTGTGGACTGTAAGAGATAAAGGTTATTAAGTGGACTGTGCACAAGGGATATTAAAAACCTCGTAAAATTCCAGAGCACATCATTTTTGTTTTGGCTCTTCCTGGCAACACAGTTTTTTTTCCCCCGAAATCATTATCAAATAGAAGCCTCGTTATTAGTCCCACTGGGATTAATCTGGGCCGATACAGCATGGGAATCGATTTCTTTTCGTTCTTACTGTTGGAAAACTGTAGGCTACAACAAAATACACCGTCCACGGACAAATTTCTTAGCCCCGTCGCTAAGAAACCAGTGGCAGTTTGAATAATTCTTCGCTTGTTCCTGGTACTAAAACCATTCGTTTTGCTGCAGATGCAGTAGATATTTGATTATTTAACTGTCACAGCAGCTCAGATTGTCGCTCCGTTAGCTCCACTGTACAGGGAAATGTTAAACTTATTGTTGGTGTTAATATCCCTCAGATTAGGTTGCAGCCCTGGAGCATGACTTTTTTTCTTTTTGTATTAGTGTGTGGGAATTTGTTTTGTCTTCTCACCTTGCTTCTCAAAAGATAGCTTTAGAGCGGGATTTACAAACACTTTTGAAGGATTTATAAAAGCGCTCTGGTAATATAAGGGGTTTTGCGCTCGTGTTTAATACCTGTTCCAACAACTGCCATTAGAGTTTCATCGAATTGAAAATATTTGCGGGCAAACGGAGAAGAATCTTCCATTAGATTCACAATAAATCCCTATTGGTGCCGCTAAAGGATTGCCTCTTAACATCTGGACTTAAACAGGACTTAAAATTGAATAGAGGTCACACTTTGTGTAAGCATGGCAACTGGTATTCATCTACGGTACTGGGCAAAAGTCTTTAAGGCCACCATTAGATTTGTTGACCGTACACAGCGTGATTTTGACGACCCAAAAATCGTGAATCGTCCATCCACAATCCTCATTCCCACTGATCTTCATTCCAGTCTTTGTGAGCTTTAGCAGATCTTTGCCTTTTCGCCCTGTTCCCCTTGTGAAATCGTGGTTTCTTGGCTGTAACCCTTCCACAAAGACCATTCCTGCTCAAGCTTTTTCAGGCTGTAAAAGGGTCAACTTGGCCTCCAGATGAAACTGCCAGATGTTGCTATTGCTCAAGTGTAAGGGGTGTAATGGTAGCCTAAGACTCTAGCACTGTACTATATAGGCAAACCGACGCAGGAGTTTCGTTTATTGACAGTTCCATTAGCATCAGTAAAGGAAATTGGGACGTGAATCTTTTGTTTTCAGACAATAAGGCCTGCATATCGAAGCGAAGTTTATGATGTCATACAAAAACAGGAGTAAGCAGGCATTTATTAAATACGCATCAATTCATCACTGAACCAAAACAATTGGATATGGGTTTGCTCGAATATATGCTATGGTTACGTTCAATTCATCACGACGGATCCCAGTTTCAATTCAGTGCCAGCGATTTCAAAACATTTCTTCACTGGATTTATTAAATCCATTAATTATCCCCTCAAATCTCCTCCCAGGGAAATCGAATGTGCTGCCATTAGAAGATTCAACTCTACTGAACACGACCTCTATCCATACTACGTGACAGAAACTCCATCACACCATTCTTCATTTTTTCATACTGCATGGAGAAGCACAGTATCATCAAATACTTAAGCCTTTTTAAGGTATCTGTACTTTGCCTTCTTATTTTTGTAACTAACTTGTTTTTGCTTTTACTTATTGCATTTCAAAAGGGGAATCTTTTTAAATCCTCTTTTGCGATTATACTGCTGTATTGAAATTGAACACGGCCCTATGTGCCACCGGAATGTAGAGATGTGAATTATAAATAAATCGGGACTTAGTCTGGATTCCAGCTTTCACTTTCCTTTAGAGACGGACATGCTTTACTGGGTATAATGGTGCCTCATTACACTCAGTAAAGTATGTCCGTTTCTGAAGGTCAGCCCTTGGTCAGTGTAAAAACTAAAGGAAAGGGCTAATTTCTGTACCTCATTTTTTTAATCCACTTTTATCGATTTATATTTCTTTTTTATTTAGGCATCTCTAGCCATGTTTATAGCTTAATTGATGTGTTGGAACTGACAAGAGGGTGCAGGCGCCGAAAACGAAGCGTTGCAGGGATTGTGGTATCTTAGTGGATAAGACACTGGACAGTGGAGCAGAAGGTTCAGAGTTCAAACACAATTTCTTCCAAACTGCCACTGTTGGGTCCTTGAGCAAGGCATTTAAACCACAGTTGCTTGGACTGTAAGAGACATGTAAGACATGTACCTCTCAATTTTTGTAACTTGCCGCTCACCGCGCTTTAGTTCGGCTTAGATATCATGATTTACTGCTTTACTGAATAAAAACTGTGTCTAACTGTGTGTAGTTTGTACATTTTGGTTGCTCAAGTCCGAAAATGCTTCGCTGTGTTTAGCTAAAGAAAATGTTATTGCATTTCCAATTCCAGCATTTAGCAGACGCCCTTATCCAAAGCGATATACAATTAATACAGCCTTACAATCTGAGCAATTGTGGGTTAAGAGTCATGGACCCAACTGTGGCAGCTTGGCAGAGGTGGGATTTGAACCCTGGACCTTCTGGTCCAGAGTTCAGTACCTTAACCGCTAGGCTACCACAGTCCCACAAAGCATTATTAGAATGATTATTATTAGTTTGATTTTTGCAGATCATTCATGTAGTTGTAGTTACAAACCATTCTGCAGCCTCAGTATGAGCTATACTTCTTACCCTCAATAAAAGACATTATTAACTGCTTAATAAATTCATTTAGAAAGGTTTTTTAAAGAAAAAAACACCCTTTTTACTTTAAGTAATACTTAAGTTCTACAAATGCCAGCTTCCACTTTTATTTGAGTACTGTTTATCCCATTGGTGCTCATTTTCTTACGTTAAAAGAACCGGAGTAAATCTGCCACCTCAGTTTGTGGGTTTTTTTTAGGACTTTGGATGAACTGCTTGTAAAAAAAAAAAAGGTTCCAGTGTATATTGTAATAGCATAAGTAGGGAGTCATTTGGGATGCAGCCATTGTTCTGATCCGTGTTTAGACTCGCCCTGCCTCCTTCTAAAGAAACACGGAACCTGCCTGACCCTCCTTCAGTCCTGAGCTCAGTGAGCACCAGCCTTCTCAGCGGCAGCTTCTAGTTTCGTCTGGTCTTCACTCCAGTTCAGGAATGCCATGGCCACTCAGGCCAACCAGGACTATTTCCGCTCGGTCAGCAGCGAGTCCACAACCTACATGATGGTGAAGGCGAACGGCCACAAAGAATCTTCTCCGTCCAAGCTGTGGCTCGTCATGGTGGTGATAGTGGTGGTGGTTCTGCAGATCGCGTCCACCACCGGGCTCTTCCTCTACCTAAACATGAATCTCTCTCAGGTACGATCACATCCACTTCACATCGGGGTAAACGCACGCGTCAACTGTTTGCAGAAGTTTTGCGTTGTTTAAATGCAAAAGTGTTTCGTTTACTAACTTTCGTTCTAGTTTCTCCATAACTCCATGGCATTTTCAATAAGTTGCACCGGGTTTCTTCTCCGCATTGCGCCACACTGAGCTGTTTCTACCTGTTTTACAGACTTGTTTAATAACGATAACAATAACGAATAAACAGCCTGGCTTCCCGTTTTAATTCTTGATCATTACGTAAACTTTTCATGATCGAGCTGGGCAGCTTGATCCGTTTTGTGATGTAAAACAGTAAAGGTTTGGCCACTTGAAGACAAATGATATGTTAAACAGAACCTAAAGAGCAGATCAGCAGTTTAAAGTTTCAAATCTTAAACTTCGAGTCCCAAGTTACTGTTATAAAATGTGTTTTAATTAACTTTAACCTGTAGGTCAGTCATGTCTCAAGTCAAGTCATGCAAGTCTGATGCTCCAACTCCAGTTTCCAGATTTGAATCAGACAAAAGACTGGTCTTAAAGCCTTGAATTTGACTTGAATAGTCTTTTTAACAGGAACAAAGACGATTGCGTTTCTTCTTAGGCATTTAACTCATCACACCAAAACTCTGGCAGGACTACAGCTAAGTTACCAGCATGTCAGAAGCCTCAAACGTTATAGAAGTCGCCAGTTCAAATCGTTAAGTCTCTTTCTGAATATTGTCTGTTTTGTCTTCTTAATAAACACACAGTCAGTTCGAAGCCAAATGAACACACCTTAAGCTTAACCCAAGCTTCCTTGCTGATGTTTGCCTGGTCAAAAAAAAAGGTCGATTAAAACTGTTCTCGTCTTTCGTCTTTTTTAATACGTTTGAAGTCGGATGTCATGGTGTTAATGTCGCTTATTTGTCCCACAGACCTCGTTCTCATTTTATTTAATTTGATGAGCAACACGAATACAAACCTCACCGTTTTTTGGAAAAGCCGCTTCTGTTTCACGAGCTGGTTTGCCTGCGTCGAGATCAGAAATCATCGGTCACTTTTCGGGTACAGAATCCCTCCACAAAATGCCCATATAAAAAAGATCAAGTCATTTTGAGTGATCTCGTTTATTTCCAAGTCGTCTTTTGTTAATGCCAATCAAGCGAGTCTCGGGTTCAGCTTGCGACTTGAGTCCGACTCGAGTCAAATCATGCGACCCCCATTTCTACCTCAAAGACAGAGAACAGTTTAACCGTGACAGATTTCTGCAAAACCCTGCAAAAAAACATCTATCATGCCCACAAGGGAGCTCGATTTTTAAAAAATGTTTCTTTTTTTTTTGTTACGTCTTAGAACTTGCTCGTGTTTCGTCAACGTTTGCAGAAACATTCAATCACCATGTAATTTGACCAGGGGTACACAAACTTTCACACGGCGCTGCATGCTTGCCATGATTCAGTCTGTTAGTCAGGAAATCTGATCTAAAGCAGCGGAATCATGCGAGGGCTGTGTAACAGAGACATGGTCTGACAGGATTACGTCCTCGAGGGCCGAACAGTCATGAAACCCGAAGGCATTTTCAGATACACAATACAAAATGTATCACAATACAGTATTTACTGCGTTTATGACTGCGGTTAGCCAACGATACTGCGGTGCGACAAGCAAAACCGAGTTTCTAATTTATGTCTGTCTATCACGAGTCAGTACTTTCTATAATCTTATCACCAAACTTCAATCTTCAGCTTTTATGTGAAGCTGTTCAGATGGTAATAACAGGTTTGTGTTATCCTTCTCTGAGCAAGAGGTATGTGGTGTTAAATGCTAAAACTGTTGATGGCTTATCTCACGCCTGAGTGCATAACGTCCCGGTTAGAAAACGGCTTAGTCCAGGAAAAACAAATAAAACCTAAAAACACGAGTGTTTAGGCTTCCTCTTCCAGGAATCCAACAAACGAGAGCTCCAGACAGCTCCAGCGTGACTGCTCGAGGAGCGTCATAAATCTGTGCTCTGCTTGTTAATGATTGACCTTTGTAATGGCTCAAATCCGTGACTGTGTTTGCCACGCGAGGAGCCGTAACCTCAGCTGAGCGCACACTGGTGCAGTTAAGTCGCGACTATTGTTTTGGCCATCCCTGGAACGCTGTCCTGGTATGCTGCTTTCGATTGTTTGCGAGGGACTTTTCCCCGTTTGCGAGGAGATAGTCATAATTCATTCCAAAATAGACGTTGTGGTTAGAGTTAGAGAGTCAGCTGCTCTAAGCCACTGTGGCCACGCCAAGGACTGTTTGGATTTTGGTTTCATACTGATGCTTCGTTGTCGTCCTCGTCAATGCTCGATGAGATAAGACCCGTCCACTTGCTTTCACGTACTATCTTTAAACCTCTCCTAAGGTGTTTTATATGTATGTCCCGTGGTCGCTAACAGTCCCTAAAAATAGTGGAACATTTTTTTTTAACCTTGGTCGGGGTTGCGTAGGCACCGGCAACGGCCTGGCCCCAAAGGCCATAGGGCACACGTGTAAGCCTGTCCTTCACCGGGCTGGGGAGGAATCACGCTTGAAACATCGGGTCATGATACCTGAGAAATAGCCAACCGAACCCAGGCCACTGCCAGGGAACGAAGGCGGTTCTTCACAGCGTTCTGGTACGGTACGTGGTAAAGATGCCCCGGTCGATCGGTTTTTAGTCTTAGATAACCAGTTCTGTCCCCGTCACGTGTACACTTACGCAGCGCACAACACAAAGACAGCCACACGTACACAGAACCGTGCTTTTACTAGCTTTAGTTCCGAATTCAGCTCATGTACGGAGACTCAAGTTAGTGCTACTTAGTCAACTAAATAGTTTCTCTATATCTGTATAGAGCGTTACTGAAGACTAATGAGGGAGCAGGGATTTATTTCAGACACAGCCATGTCTTTAGTGTGGAAGCTCCTACATGGAGAAGATCCATACCAGCCGTGGAGGAACAACTCTGAAACCTTCGGAACAGCAAATTTAAAAAACAGCATCACCCCCAAATATGTGAAAACTTGAAAATCCTAACAAAGGCAGAGAGGTTAAGGATAAAGTTAAATCTACAGAGCCATGCCCACACCAGCAGTGCGTCTGCTATTTCCGTGAACGTTTCCGTTAAAAGAAAAAAAAAAACCAACCAAAAACGTTCCTGTATGCTGTCGTGTAAAATTGATAGGCAGAAAGATCATTGGAGTTGGAAAACCGGGAATCCGAATGGGCCGTGAGAATTGCAATCGGTGCGTCTCTAGGACAAAACATAGTACCTTGTGTGAATCCACCTTTAGATCGCTGTGCCATTAGGGCTGGGTATTGGAAAGGAGTTCACGATGTAGTACGCATCACGTTACATGGGTCACGATACGACCACGTTACGATACATTGCGATGTGATTCATATCGCAATAATCTTCATAATTCACTGAAAATAGAAATACAGGTCACATACGGTCTGAGTCGTCTTAAAACATCACAGCACATTTAATAATTCAGCGCATGAATTAAGTCAAAAACCCCGTGTTGCGAGATCTACAGGAGCTGTGGAGATTATAGTTTCCACTCCATGGGTAAAAAAAAACGATATTTTGAGCTTAAAATCAATGTAGTATATCACGAAAAGAAATATCGGGATTGTATTGCTTATCAAATTTGAACACGGCCCTATGTGCCACCGGAATGTAACGCTCGAGATGTGAATGACAAATAAATTCGGGACAGAGTCTGTATTCCAGCTGTGCTAATGAGGCACCATTACACCCAGTAAAGCATGTCCATCTCTGAAGGAAAGGGAAAGGTCAGCCCATGGTCAGTGTAAACACTAAAGGAAACGGCTTTTACGTAAGACTGTGGTGCGAACATGACATGACCGACCTATTTCTGCTTACATATGTATGTGCAAGGCCAAAGTCACACACTGAAAGCCAAGCCCGTGACTAAGCTAGTTTAGTGGTGAGTAGGTCCGAGGTACCAGATGTGTAGATCCAGTGTTCAACCTACTAGGGTTCAAGTCCTACTCTGCAAGAAACTGTTTAACCTTCGGTCGGCAGCCTCCTCAAGTAAACGTCCTTTGACAGTTTCAACTGGCAAGAGTCACAAAAACCTTTCTTTTCTATTCTCGTTTTTCTTACGCTGCCATATTTGGCTTCGTTTATTTGTGGATTCTTGTTATGCCAAGACAGTTTGCCCCAAGCAGGGTATGGATCGTGTTTAAAGGGACACGGTCACATCCAAACGACTTCACAAAGTCTCAGATCATGCTCTTTTCCTTTACACAAAGGTGTGAGGAAATATTGGTGGCCTATGCTTTTACCCATTCATTATTTCTTTTTTTCCTGCCGTGGTACACAGTCAAGCGAAAAGATTCGAAACACCAAAAACCACCGCTCATTTGTAGTTGATGCTGTTGCTGGAATTCATCCAGACCAATCATCCAGTCTTTCAAAAAAAGATTAATCTGACTTTATAAAAGGCTATTTATTGCCTTCTAGACTGTTTGCATGCCCTGAGACTGTCTCTGATGTACAAACAAAAACAGTCTTAAGAAAATCTTTTTATAGAGCCAACACTGGGAGTTTATTTACAGAGAGAGACTGCAGGAAGAATCAAATAAAAAAAACCAAAACATCAAAAGTAAAAAAAAAAAAGGGGGGTATGTGAGTTTTGTGAACATGCATTAAAAAACAACCGACATGCATGCATGCCACACACACACACACACACACACACACACACACACACACAGCTGCAGACTAATGAACAGTTTTCAATGCTAATGTAAATATCCTGTGCTCACACACCGCAGAGCAGCCAGATGGGATAGCCTGGTGTTCTGATGCCTTGTAAACATCGCTGCTCTGTCCCACCATATCAAGACCTCGAAGAACAATATTTGCCATATTCATGAAGCTGGACCTCCGGTTCCCTAAAGCAGTACTACTAATAGACAGGTGCTGTATCTCCATTATGAGCCATTAGGGAGACACATTCCATCAGGACATCGTTCATAAGAATGTCTGTAAGCGCAGTTCATTGTGTATTTAGTGTCAGTATTTAGTACGCCTGTTCACTCTAACAAACAAAACATGGGGCGGTCCATTTGAAAAATTGTTAGCCCCCAAATTTGAATTAAATATCGGACTATAAAACACTCAATGGTGCGATCTTCCAAAAACATGATGCATCATCTAGTCCTGTTGGTGACGATATAATGCACCAATATGGTATTTAAATCACCATGAAACCCAAAAGAATAAGGGTAACTTGGACACAATCATAGGGTTAATATGGATATCGGATTGTTTTTATTTCCTTATTATAATATTACGCTATGGGTGCGTTAGACACGCCCTCAGTCTCGGCACTGTTGGTAAGATTTAGTTTAATCCACTCGGCGAGGAGTTCAAACACTTTTAGCAAAGTGTGATTGTTTAAGAAATAAGCAATATGATAAATAAATAAATAAATAGCTATTTCCAAATTACTTATGCGTCTAAAGTTTGGTAACTGCTGCTGTTGAAGCCTGAGACAAACGTGAGGACATCATTTAAGAACAGAATGTTTTCGAGCATGCTATTTGTTCTTAGGCTTGTTTTTGAGAAAAGAGTTCAGAAAAGAAGAAAAATTGCTTGAAAAATATACATTTTGGGTTAGCTTGTTCCACATGAATGCAGCCAAGAAAAAAAAAAATACCCCTTTAAGGACGTTTTCTTTCTGAAGACGCTTGAGTACGTTCCCAGGTTCCCCGGGCTTCTCGAGCTCGTTCTGGAAATCAGATTTTTGGTAAGAATGCTGTTTATCGTCGGATCAATCATCATTAGTTTTTAGTTTGATCAAAGCCGGTGAAAGAAGGAAGGCTGGATATTTTCCGTTCTTCCTGGTCCATCACGCTCTGTATGTTTACTATGATTACTCCAAGCTGTTTGTCTCAGAGCAGATGTGTGCTGTGTATTAATTAATAACTGAAACACGTCCACTATCAGGCCTGTAGGTTGAGTTCTGGAAGTGAATCAGAACAGCAGGCACCAGGAGTAAAAGCTTTTAGAATGAGAGACGTACCGATCGATGGGACGGTGGCCGTTTTTGAATTCACGTAAGTGATTCCGTGCCTATTCTTGTTGTGTTCATGATGAGGAAAGTGTTCGATTTTGGGTGTGTTGTGAATGCTACCTTAGTCACTCACTCAATTGTAAAGATGCACCGATTATATTGTAATAATTGTAAATGAGAGCATACGTATCAATTTTGTTCAACTCTCCTACTAGTTGAAACCTAATGAACAGCAGCAGATGCTTCTCAGTGAGTGCTTCAAATCTTTGGAGTCCTGCGTACTTTGGTCATGCTTATTCCACACAACACACACTCACTGTGAAGATCTAGAACGCTGAAGACGTGGCTGTAACCCAAAAAAAACATAATGAACGCTTTGGAGCAGATCTGAAATCGAACCTGTCCTTGTCCTCAGCGTGTTTCAGCTTTTAATCTGTCTAATAAACAAACACACAGATTAAAGCTGAAACTGTGTTTAAAACAGAATTGGATTGCGAATTAACGTTAGTGATAACAGTGTGTTTATCATGTGTAGATGTGTTTGTGTTGCTGTCGCACAGAGCGGAAGTGTTTACTATCTAAGACCGCATGTATAAGGCTGATTCCGGTCACGGCCGATCGATCGGTGCGTGTCTACTAAATAGTATTTTATTATATAGTGCAGTACTAATAAGGGAGTAAGGATTTATTTTGCTGCTGTTTGTAACCCGTGCGTAGTGATATGAAATAAAAAAAGGTGTTGAGGAACAACCCCAGAAACGTTCGGCAGAAACAGCATCACCCGGCTGAATACGTGTCATTTGACAAAACTAACAAAGGCGACCGAGAGCACAGGAGCAGGCACAAACCAGCAGCTCCTGCTGTCTTCCCTTAGCGTAAAGAAGCTTCCATTGAGGGAAAATTTGAGCAATAATGTTTCCGTGTGATGTCATTTATAATTCTTACACAGAAGGAAAACCGAAATCTAATAAGAACACGTCACCGTGACTTCTCGCTGCTCATTTACGAGAATGTGAAGAGGCAAAACGTGAGGAGACTTGCACAGAGATTTGGAGCGGGTGACACTCAGTGATCACTATTTTGGTTTGCTTGATTGGTTTCGTGTCCTGCGCTGAGGTGTGCCCGTTATTGACCTGCTCAGGTGCAATTGTTTCCAGGAATTAAGATACTTAACTCGTACAGGGAAGTGAATCTTTTTCTTTAGCTCGCAGGTTTATCAGAAGGGCACTCCCTGATAGGCAGCGATTTCTCAGAAACACGGGGATGGCAGCAAATGTACGGTGGCAGTCCAAATGTTAATATCCGAGTGCTATCCTAAACTGAAAATCAAAGTAAACAAACAAGCTCACGGAGCCTTAAGGCGTCCTCAGTTTCACATTCGTCTTTATCTCCGTGAGTTTCAGAATTTCAGAGCAGAAGATCATGCATATGGGAGCATGATGTATGATTATTATGTATTATTGTGCCCTCTCAGTGACCTAGTTTGACAGAAGAGAGTTACTATTTCTGGGGGAAAAACATTTTTAGAAGGTTTCTAATACCCATAAGAAAGATTTTGGACATTGTGGGGATTTTTTGGGGACGCTGGTCACCACAAGAACTGCTGGATAATCTGATCCTGTCCATGCCCCGTCACTGTCGGTGTGTTTTGGCTCTCTTGGGTGACCATACACCCTACTGAACACAATGGGGGGCACCCTGGTCCAGTTTAACATCCTTCTGTTCATTTGTGTAATCAAACAACTGTTTTTGACTTTTCATTTGCTTTTCTGATGATCTTGTTTAATGAAAAAATCAAATGGTTCCTTTTTTTAATTGCTCCAGAGTATAATATGTATGTATAAAGTATTTAACAAATGATATATATTACATGTAATATTTTTATATTTTATATTATATTTCATATAAATGTCCCAGTAATGTCAAAATGATCAGATCTTTCTATCCTTGTGGGATACCCAATGCAATACACAAGTGCTACAAAAACACACACACAGCTTTACTTTAAAATGTAGAATAAAATAAAAACCTGTAATGCCTCAAAAAATGCATTGCATTTTCTGAAAGCAGCTTTCCTAATATCTAGTCCAACAACCGTACAAAGCAAACAAGGAAAATCCCTAATACTGAATTAGTTATTTTTCAAAGAAATCTGGCACCGTTCTTCCAAACCAACGAGCTCCTCATATTTCTGATTCAGTATTCAGATAGAAATTAATAAACCGTTTAATAAGAACCTTTGCTGGTTTTGGCTGCAGCACACAGGACTGTAGTCAGTCAGGCCACGCTCTCACAGGAGGTAACAGTGGCCCAAATGTTTTTTCATCCGATGTGACTTTGGGGCAGAATGAACGCACATACCACACAGAATCGGACGTTTTCACCTCTGATCTGCCCCACTTTTGTATGTGGTATTGAAATCTGATACATAACCGATATGTGGCCGATCTGAATTCATGCGACTTGTGCGTCATCTCAACTCGAGATTTTTTTCTAAATGCGTTGTGAGGAGGGGAGCAGAGGGACAGATCTCATAAATATGTGGGGTGACGCCTCTGCGCAAATGAAATGAGAATTCACATGTCTCAATCGCTCTGTGTTTGAGGAGATTTCCTAAGAAATGTTTGAGGGTCATAAAGTGAAAAGCTCAAAAGTAAAGTTTAAAGAACGCAGCCAAAGAACTGAACCCGACCGACCGTTAAAGAAATGCCTGCTGCTTTCTGCTCATTAAGTGTTCAGATATAGGTCACAATAAAACGGTGAGCCTAAAAAACATATTTGGTAACAAAATTGGATCTGGATCACTTTTCCTAGTGTGTGTAAACGTAGCCTAAAGACACAAACAGAACAAATCCGGTGTCTCTTACACTCATAGCATCATAGCAACCACAGCAAACTAAGAAAATCATTTTTAAACCCATATTCCCATCAAAAATCTTTTACTGGATATGCATCTGTTTGTTCTTTGGTTTGATTATGCAACTGTTTTCCATCATATTTACAAAGTGACTGTTCTGCGCTCTGTGTGTGTGTGTGTGTGTGTGTGTGTGTGTGTGTGTGTGTGTGTGTGTGTGTGTGTGTGTGTGTAAAACCATCAAGAGATATGAAGCCACATTGCTTATTAACTCGCCACAAAAGCGTGTGTTTTTTGTATCCGTGTCTGCAACCACTAACAGGGTCTGGATTCAGCCGATTAAATGTTATTGCACTTTTAATTTACTGTTCTTTAGTTTACTGTTGGGTCAGAAAATGGTGAGCCCCATTACAGCCGCCTTTAAGCCCTCCTTAACAATGGATGATAGCTTAATTTAGCCCCTTGTCATTGAAAGCCCTTTCTTTTAAGGAGGTAATCACAGGCTGAGAGTTTGCCTGACTCGCAGGTTTGGGATTTGACATTTGAAGAATGATTTCAATTGCGCTTCATCTACCAGACCTGCCCAGACAACCCACTCCCCCTTAAGCTGACTTTCCCAAAACTAAGGCCAGAGAAAACGAGTCTGGACTGAGAGCTGTGCAAAAGCTCTTCCAATAATCAGCACCTCATTGTTTCCATCCCTTAACACTGTAAGGACGGTTAAGAAAAATAACAAAGACACACACAGCGAGAGGGAAAGACAGACTGACTGCAATAGGCGGGGACGGAGGATAACGAAGAGCGAAGGAGACTGAGAGAGAGAAACCTAAGGACAAGCAGTGGAGAGCAAGAAGGAAAGAGAGAGAGAGACAGAGACAGTAAGACACTGAGAGCGAGACAAAGAAAGAGAGAGACAGACAGACAGGCAAAGAGACAGACAGACAGAAGGAGTGAGACAGAGAGTAAGCCAGAGTGAGTGAGAGAGGAAGACTGAGAGTGTGAGACAGGGAGAGAATGAGAGAAAAACAGAGAGGGAGTGAGACAGAGAAAGCGAGACAGACAGAGAGAGGGGTGAGACAGAGAGTGAGTGAGAGAGAGAGAGACAGACAGATGGACAGAGCGAGTGTGAGACAGGGATAGAGTGAGAGAAAAACAGAGAGAGAGTGAGAGAGAGACAGATGGAGAGAGTGAGACAGGGAGAGAGTGAGAGAAAAACAGAGAGAGAGGGAGAGAGAGACAGATGGAGAGAGTGAGACAGGGAGAGAGTGAGAGAAAAACAGAGAGAGAATGAGAGAGAGACAGATGGAGAGAGTGAGACAGGGAGAGAGTGAGAGAAAAACAGAGAGAGAGTGAGAGAGAGACAGATGTAGAGAGTGAGACAGGGAGAGAGTGAGAGAAAAACAGAGAGAGGGAGTAAGAGAGAGAGAAAGAGAGTGTGTAAGACAGAAAGTAAGACAGAAAGAGAGAGTGAGTGAGTGAGAGAGAAAGAGAGAGAGTGAGACTGAGAGAGTGAGAGAGCTGCTGGAATGGATTTAAGTTACATGCCTGGTTTCTCTTTTTAATCCTTCCCCCGAAAACAGCGAATGTTGAGTGAAGCATAAAGTTCAGCCATGGCAGGTCCGCTCCACTCTTCCCCCAGCTCCAGAACACAAGAGTAACACTAGGGCATTGTTCCTCATTTCCTGCAACCCTCTCCAGGATCAGAAATCCTCACTCACCCTTTCTGGACCCCACACTTGCATCCCTACCTCCAGCAAATTAATGCCACACTCTGTGGCCCTTTTATTGCATTCCAGAGTGTATTTTAGAACCGCCAGGCTTTTCTGTGTCGTGGACAATCCCTTGTAGCTGAAGGACTGCGTGAATGAAAAAAGCCGCTAACGCTCCGAACGAACACATGCTGGCTCCTCCAACACGTCTGTGCTTTATCTGTATCACATCATCGCGCCTTTGATCTACATTTGTTTACATCACTAACCAATAACATACACAGTTTATGATCGTATGATTGTTATGGTCAGAAACATTATACACAACATTATACATTAACATCTTCACTGTTAATCTGCTGCTCTATAAAAGCATTCTAAGCATTCTCCACGGCAAGGCCAGTTCATTTTATTCATATCTTTGCAGTGTTTTATTTAGAGTAGGGGTGGGAATGTCTAGGCACCTCACGATTCGATTCAATTACGATTCAGAGGGCAACGAACTTTACCATGTGACTACATGAAACAAATCGATGGCGTCAAAATGGGTCCTGAAGTTTTGAGAACCAAAAAAACCGTCACCAAAAATGTACATTTTGTAATAAAAAACGGTTTGTAAACTGAATATTTCTGCTTGTAATCGTCTGTTTTGAGTTTAATATTCTTGAAGTATCCGTTTCCGCTTTCTTTGCGCCTTTTGTCCGTTGCGTTTCTCCTCAGTCTCGCTTCAAAGAGTTGAGCAGTTTAGCAGTCTGACTCTTTAGGCCTCATTATTAAAAGGCATCATCGTTAAAACTAGCCGATCTAAGAAAACATAAACACACAGCTTCCCTGGGTTTATCACCGACCAGTGGCGTTCTTTCGCTGACGTAGCGGGCTCTGTAGAAAGAGCTGGTGGGCGGGGCTCAACTCCAGCAGCCAGTGATTACCTAGATCTGGCCCCGCCCCTGTCAAATCAAGTCTAAAAGTCAAAAACAAGAAACTATTTGAAGTGAAAGCGAGAAAGAAACTCAACGGAGAAAAGGCGCGAAGAAATTTGAAAACGGAAACTTCAAGAACATTAAACTCAAAATGGACGTTACAGAGCTCAGTGAGTGATGCTAATGTTTAAGCTCTTGTGGAAGAACAGAAGCTGGTCCACATGTTCAGATGCAAGTGTGCTCGATAATTATCGATTATCGGCATTTGGCAATCGAGTCAGAATCGTTAACGTCCGAATCGCGATGCATCGATAAGTCGAAGTCCCCCCCCACCCCTAATACGCATGAACAGGTTGTTAATTTTTCTTTGGCCCTCAGACAGCCCGGCTAGACTAAACGGACACTGCATTCTAGATTTCATCTCATCTGTTTGCGTTAAGGCTCCTTAGGTTACGCGTCAGAGAACAGGGCGCAGCGCGAGAGTGGCGGCTTCAAAAAGTTTAACGCGTCAAAGCCGGTCAAAATTCTTGTAATTCGAGGTCCTATCCTCACCTTGGGTACACAAGTGCAGAGATTCACTTTAGTACGTATAGCGCGGTGGAGGCACCCTTTCGGCGTAGGGTTCCCTGGAACGAGGCGCACTGTACATCGGGTTCCGAGAAAGAGGAGAGAGACGTGAGCGCTCGTAAGAGTAGCCGTTTCCTGCAGCTGCTGCAGGAGGCGGCGGAGGAGCCCTCCCCATTGGACTACGGTCGCGGTAAAATGACGACGGCGGGGGAGGAAGAGGGCGACGATCGTAAGGGTCGAGCGTGCCCGGGGCCATGCGATCCCTCATCGCGGCGGAAGGGGGTGGAGGGGGCGGCGGGATCGGGTGGCGTTCCTCGTACGAGGCTCCGCCATAAGGACGAGCGCGATATTTCTCGTAATAATCCACTACCCCGTTACCGTCGCCCGAAGGATAGGCGCCCCCTGGGAAAGGGGGGCGCCTCGGGGGAGGTGGGGGCGGTGGAGGAGGAACGGGCGGATAACCGTGGGCGGGAGGGCCAAATCTGCCCCTGGCAAATCCGGGGGGAGGAGGATGGTCGCCAGGAAAAGGCCAATAGCCCCTGTCGGGAGGACCATAGCCTTCGTCCTCGCCTCGTGGTCTGCTCTTGGAAAGCTGAACGTGAATTCTTTTTCCTAGGAACGAGAAACAACAAAACAAAACAAAAAACAAAAACAAAAAAAAAAGTTCGTAAAAAGTCAATCCATCACAATCTCAGAAACGCCACCGATATTAAAGTTTAACTCGATAGAATATACCCTGGAAATCGCTGTTGTCCAAGCCCTTTATCGCGTCCATGGCCTCTTCCGAATTGTTCATGTGCACGAAAGCAAAGTTCTTTACGACTGCGCACTCGTTCACGGTGCCGTACTCCTCAAACAACGCCCTCAGCTCGTCCTCGGCACCCTTCTCCACGTTGGCCACGTGGAGCTTGACCGGACCCTGGTTCTTACCGTGGCTGGCCTCGACGTTGATCGGGGTTCCGTGAAGCTTGTACAAGTGAAGGCTGCGAATAGCCCTCGTGGCGTTCTTCCGGTCATCCATGTGGACGAAAGCGAAGTTTTTGATGATGGCACATTCCGTGACCGTCCCATACTGCGCGAACAGAGCCTTGATCTCCTCGCTCTCAGCCTGCGGCGGCAGGTTCCCGACGAAAATCTTCACCATCGTTGCCGTGAACTGAAACCAGAGTCTGTAACAAGCTGCAACAGCAGGAGGACTGATCAGAGTTCGGATTAAGACATGAACATGCAAAGCAGTGCTCCAGCAGTACGGGACATCAGGACTTCGAAACAGAGCAACACGAGTAGAATGTAAACGTTTCAATCTCCAGTGATACGAACCCAAAAGCCCTGCACCTCACAGGGCTGCTCTTAAATACACCGTCAAGAACAAACATTCATCCCATAAATAAATATCGCCTAATTTTCAAGAGCAGTATATAAGGAAAATATTAAAAAGATACACAGTAGACAGTGTTCCAAGAACTCTTATCAATTCAGTAAAAACAAAACATGCAAATGAAGCTACTGCATGAAAAAAAAAAAAAAAAACTATGACCGGTATACCAACCACCCCCACAATATAACCCGACTCTACAGATCTCCTTACATAACATTAATTTATAATGTTATATACCTCGTTTTACAGAAATCTAAGATTCTAGACCAAATGCGTTGAGAGAAATGACAATCCTCTCTCAGTAAAGCTCTCATTCTTTACATTTCCAAAACGGAGTTGTTTCTCTTTAGGGCGACAGAAGGATAAACTAACGTTCTTAAGGGACGCTTCTCACGAGCTGAGCCGCGTTTATGCATCTCACATACAGCACTCTACAGGACGTGTGCGTTTGTTGTCGCACGTTTGTTTGCCGTCACCTGAAGTGCAGGCTACTACTATTGGTTACAAGACTAGAAGAAAGCTGTAAAAATAATAATAATAATAATTTGATGAGCTATCCGATCTCGTGCCAGTTAAGGATATCTCGGATCGCCGCTGAATGCCGGACGCGGTACAAGAGTGCGCTCAAGTCGTACATGACTAGCTTCACAAGTCACAATTTTCTCCTTTTGTCGAGGGATGCAAGTTCGTCCTCCTCCAGCCACTTTTACCAACGATGGAGGGGCCGATCTGTTCTTTACCGGCAGGTCCTGCTCACATTACCATTCATTTCTGAGTCCAGTGGTGGCCTACTGGGTAAGACACAGGTCCAGGGTTCAAAACCCACGACTGCCAAGCTGTAACAGTTAAGTGCCTGAGCAAGGCCCTTAACCCACAACTGCTAGGATGATAAGACTGTATGAATTGTAAGTCGCTCTGGATAAGGGTGTCTGCTAAATTACAAATGTATTTCTCATGGCCGTTGTAAGGCGGGGTCTTGCTGCTGTACTTTCTAGCCTCTGAGTGATTTGCTTAATAAACGAATGCATAAAAAAAAAGATTAAAGCCAGAACAACCAGGCGTCTTTGAGTATGTATGTGTATATATATATATATATATATATATATATATATATATATATATATACAC
>JAUZST010019738.1:0-32858 GCA_034779995.1 Parotocinclus haroldoi
ACACAGACTCACCTCTGTATCCTGTGGCTTTCTACTCACATCAGCTCATGCCAGTGGAGCGGAATTATGTGGTCAGGGATCGCAAACCCCTAGCCATCAATTTAGCATTGGGGAAATGGAGGCATTGGTTTGAGGGAGCAGTTCATCCTTTCACCATCTCCACATACCATGAAAACTTGGAATACCTGAAAACTACCAAACAACACAACCCAAAAAAAGCCTGCTTGGCTCTATTCTTCATACATTTCCATTTCATCACTTCCTTCCAACCACAAGCGTGCACAAAGCTGATGCCTTTTCCCATGTATTCCCATGAGAAGCCTATCCTGCTGGCCTTCGCTATCATCTGGGAGATTAACCGTAAGCAGTGAGATACAAGAAGCCCTAGAGAAGTAGCCGCCAGTGGGTCGATGTCCCACTGGCTTAATACCAGTTTCTGAGTATCTCTGAGAATGGCTGGTCATCTGATCTCAAACCTCACCGACCTCAGGGCACTCGTCAAGAAATCCACCTAATCATTTCATCGTGTTCAGTGTACGCCCCAAAAAAAAGCCACACTCTACCACAGGGGTTTCCTGCAGTTCCTTGAGGTGGCCCACGTCCATGTTCACACCCGGCCATGGACTTCATCACTGACCTGTACCACCACATTCAGACAACGGACTGCAGTTCACATAAGTTGTCTGGAAAGTATTCTTCGCCAACCTTGGCGCCATGGTCACGCTTACATCCAGGCATCGACCTTAGCATAACAGCCAGTGCGAGAGAATAAATGAATGTTTAGGGACATTCCTAAATCTCTTCTGTTTCCGGAATCCATAAGACTGGTCAAGGTTCCTGTCCTGGGCTGAAATCACACAGAACTCATTCTGTCACTCCATTACGGGGCTGTGCTAGGATATAACCTCCATTCGTCCTCTGGGACAGTACACCACTAGACTCTCCTACAGCAGATGCTTGGTTTCAACTTGACGTTTACAACCTGTCTTCGTCTCCTTTTCCATGACATTTACATGCAATTAATAATCTGATATTTGCAGAAAATCAGACTGTCAGTTTACATGCACCTGAGTAATCAGATAATGGGAAAGTTCTGGGTTTATAGGACTCAGTAATTTAACTTTTACTTCGCACCTAGCCAATAATCTCACCAAAGGATTTAATGTCAACTTCAAACCTATTATTATTTTAGTAATTATTATTTAATGACCAAGATTAATTGACTGCCTCTACGACGCTCTTAAGGACAGTTTATACAGTTAACATACTTTGAGATGGTGCGCACTATTAGACTGAAAGCAGGATGAACATTCAATGAATTGCCCAACATCTAGCCTGTTCTAATCTAGCTGTTTGGGGTAATAAGAACAGAGATTACATGAAAGCACTTAAGAGGCTCCAACTGGCCCAGTATGTTTACCATATGCCATGTACTTAGCATAGGGATATTTGCTGTCACAGTACCTTTACATGTTCTGCCGTTGAGCCAGCGACCACAGCCTTTGTTTGCAGTGGTGCTGTGAATGAGAAACCTGGACTGTTATGAACTGGAACTGCATCTTCTTTCGAAATGAATCCAGGTCCAGTTAAAATATGGAGGCCAGTATATGGGCGCTTTAACCCTGCCTTTGCTGTGGAGTGACACACTGCCCAGCTGCTGGTGTGATGGGATGATGAAAAGGTTGTCCCTTAAATAAAAGCGATGATACTATGCCCCTGATAGTTTGCTTTGCAAACGCTTTGGAGTACATTAAAGGTAAATCATGCATTCAGAGTTCACTCTTAAAATCTGCTGACTTCTGCTCACATCCTGATCCTGTCATTAGTCATTACTTCATTAGTAATGCTGCATAACAATGATGCAAAGCTCCACCTTACTCCATAGTGTTGAGTAAGTTTAACAACCGACAATGGATCTGAGCCAAGATCATGTCTGTATGAATGAACCAGCCACTTCTGCTGCAGCGATCTGCCATCCTTGCTGGCCCCTCGGACAGCCAAGGGGGCCACTGCTGGAGAAGTGTGCAGATGACTCTTGTCCAACTTTCCCTCTGACATGGGCAACTGTGTCTATGAAGTGTCAGGCACAAACTTGGGTCTCCACTGTGTTGGTCTAGTACATCAGGCATCTGCATCTGAGTGCACTTTATTTAAAGCATCAACATAAAGTTAGGCTGCCTTTATTATGGGTACAGACCTTCTGTATTGCTGACATTAACTTCATAGTAGTGTCATCAACAGGCCTTAATTATAGAGCTAACCAATACTAACTGGAGCTAGAAAGTATAAATAAATAAACAATGCGGCATTTCAGTGATGCTCAATGGGGAATAAGTGAATGTGTGTGTGTGTATGTATATAACACATACTGTATATGAAACATTATCAAGAAAAAAAAAACTGCAAGGGTGACAATAATTTTGTCCTTGAATGATATAGCCCTGTGATATTTGGCATTTAGCTGGGCTGTAGCAGCAGTTCCTTAGCCTAAATAAGTTACAAGGTGAAACGTCACAGATCCGACTTGCTTTTCCATCATATCCTGCCAATGTTTGATTG
Organism: Parotocinclus haroldoi; assembly: GCA_034779995.1. Taxonomy (NCBI): domain Eukaryota; kingdom Metazoa; phylum Chordata; class Actinopteri; order Siluriformes; family Loricariidae; genus Parotocinclus; species Parotocinclus haroldoi. Next base: position 2,560 of record JAUZST010019738.1, read on the forward strand.
GATTAAGGTCTGAGGAATTTGCAGGCAGGACATCAGTTCAAATTCTTTTTCAACTTCCTCCAATCTGTTCTAAACTATGTTTATACGGTGGCTATACCCATTACTCTACTGAAAGCCACTGAAATGTACCATTGCTATAAAATGTTGTACTGGTCGATGCTGATGTTGCTGATGCTGATGTTCATACAGAGTTTCTCTGTAGAATAATCCCAGAACATGATATGGGTTCTGTCAGCTTGTATTCTTCCCAAAGTGCATTCTAGTGCCATCTATTCCCAGGAAAATGGCAAACGCCTACCTGGCAATCCATGTCACATAATAGAAAATGGGATGCATCCTAGTCCCATTACTTTTTCAATTCTAAAGCTTTCTTGCAGTAACCAGAATTAAACATTTTTTGACTTGTCCCACAGTATACAGTACAACCTTTGTTGTTCATGTATATGCGATTTGGGATCTTAACACTTCTTCAATAGTTCATGGTACGTCCCTCCTCAAACCACTGTCAGTAGGTACTCACCACTGCCACATCATATTGCCACAAATCCATTCACATCAACATAGCAGCCAAAGCACCGTCTTCTGGAAATTCATTTAATTCATTTGGTTTACTAGTTAGGACTAATTACCTGCACAATAATATCATCATCTGAAATATGTAAGAACATGTACTAAAGTTGATGTAGAACATGTAATTAAAGTTGCCCCTCAGTTCTCAATGTTACTTGGTTCCAGAAGGTTTTTGGAGTACTGAAACTGACAAGTACGGAGCAAATTTGTCACATATGGAATAAAGTAAAATCAAAATGGAATAAAGTCATTTCAGATCCCCAGAAAATCCACACTGTATAAGGCATTATATGTATTAATTGAGTTGTATTGTACAGGTGCTCCCTAATTAATGCACCATAATTAATAGCTTATTGACCTACACTTGGCCTAAATCTTTACCTCAAAGACTATTTTATAATAAAATGTTGTGTAGTGGGTAATCTATTGAAAGTAAAAAGTAAAAGCAAAAGACTCTGACTGCTTAGCCTGAAAGCCAAGTTTCAGTTTTTGATTTTGTCATTACCAAACATATTTGCACTAAGAACACAGTACTATAAATAAAAAAAACATAATAAACACAGCAGAAATCTTCACTGAGCAAGGGCTACTGTGAATCTGAATCACTGTGTATTGAATTGTGAATTGAGTTTTGTTTGAAACGAAGGCTTGACAAGAATTTAAGCAATAACACAGCGTAATGGTTAAAATTAGTCGAGAAAGACAAATCCGTTGAGAACCTAATAAAGATGTACCACTGTATTGACTTTTGACTACTAAAGTTAAGTTTAGAATTACATTTAGTTGGACTTATTTAGTATCATGAACACATGGTCAGTGGAAGGTCCTTACAAATATAGTAATAACAAACACGTCCTAAAAACCTGGGCAGAATTTAGTCACACACTTACTCAGAATTACAAAAAAGGCAATTGTTTACTTCCAGCTGGTCGCATGAAGCATTGCTCTTTTAAGTAGAACTGTTTAGACAAATTTTGGATATTGGAAACATTAAAACATTTGTATGAACTGCCCAGAAAAAAAAAAACACACAAAACAATAAAAGGACCTGGAGATAACATCAGGTTTGGATCACTTTTTCTGCTGTGTGAACATAGCCTTTGAATCAGCATTTTCCCTGATTACAGACATTCTTTTATAAAATGCAAGACACAGAAAACAAAAATAATCCATACACAAAAACAACATTGCATTTTATATTAAGCCAACTGAGACCCAGCTGGACTCATCAGATCAACAATCTGTTCATTTATTTGGGAAGTAAAATTACTACTGTTCTGTTAGGACATGTACCAAACATCCAAAGGGTGGTGGAAAATACACTGATATGATTCACGGCAAAACACTGAGACAGACAGATGCAGAAAGACAAAAAGAGAACGTGTCTGAGTCACGCCTCATTTTTTTTAATGGGGTCGAGGGGTTTTATCATCTCTGCAGATACTTGTTAGCAGCCATGCCAGTCGCAGATGCAGTGATGAAGTGAAAGGAGCAGAAATGGCGAGCGGAGAGCGCCGACACAATCACTCACCTTTTTTCCTGTTAAACGGCCGGCTCATGCTGGAAAATGTGCAATTTCAAGCTGTGGGTGCCAGCAATGTACCACGTTAACCTGGAGAAATGAGATCAGACATTGAAAATAAGACTAAAGTCAGATGGGGTGTATCAAATTTGCTGAAAGTAAAAAAAAAAAAAAACAGAAAGTTCTTAAAAGCCTAATTTCATATATGACAGGTTCAAGATGGGAAATAATGACCAGATCAGACCACTGATGCAAATTTGACTTTAATATTTAAGCTTGCGCTGTAGTATATGGTAATGTTTTTTTCTCACTAAGTGCACCAACCAGATCACATAAGGATTTCCTCATAAAAATAAATAGGGTATCTTAATAAGGCAGGGAAACTCAATAACTCTCTGTCCTTATTTATTGAAAAGCAGTAAGTCATACTGGATGGCTAATAGTAATTAATATGTTGCATATCATGTGTGCATGTTTAAGTCCTAAATTTGGTTTGTTTAACGTCGCAAATAAATAACATTATTCTAAGTGTCATGCCTTTTTTTGTTTATCTTGGCTTTAAAGTCCAGTCATTTTTGTTAGGTATTGACACGGCATGCTAAAACAGAGGCAGTGAATGAAACACAAGATTTATTTTGAATGTGCAATTGGCACAGGATGGGCAATCCATTCGAGTGAATATCGTTGGCATGGTTTGTGGTCTAAACAATTGAAAAAAACCCAATATATTTTGTAGTTTCAAATCAAAGTGAGTTGACTTAAATCGGTTAAAATGATGGTTTACTCTCACAGCAAACATGCATAAACCACATATATAATGCATGCATGAAGATAATACAATACAATAAGTTGTATATTATTCTTTATAGCAGGTTTTTTAAACCCAGATGAACATTTTTCCTGCCATGAGGCCACCAGTACCTATCCTTTGAAAGCACAGAATGTCAGTCTATTGCAGGGCTGGGTAAGGGTTGCTGTTGCAGCAACAGGGGATGATACCACTACTGGTTTCCCCTTGTTCAGTAAATTGTGTCTACTTGGAATAAACTGCTGCCCCAGACATCCTACCCCTCCCTGGAGTCACCTTCATTTGAATATGGTTCCCAGATGCCTGTAAATTATAGCATGTGAAATAACGAGTCCACAGAGAAACACACACACACACACACACACACACACGCACAGACACACACAGAGAGGAACCAAAAGAGCATCTTGATTGGCTTTTCTAAGGAATTTGTACAATCTATAAGATTCTTCTGGTTCTTTGGCTGTCTTTGAGTTTAGTTCAGCATTGCGCATTGTCTGCACAATTGCATGTTTTTTCACAAAATGATGGGATGGGAAGCACTGTTGCCTTAAAATGAGAAGGTCCTGGGTTTTTCGCGTGGAGCTTGTATGTACTCACTATGTCCCTTTGGGTGTACTCCGGTTTATTCCCACAGTTAAAATTGGCCCAAACTGAGTGTTTGTTGTGCATATATAATATCTTGGTCACAAAAGTGAGTACACCCCTTACATTTTTGTAAATATTTGATTGCCTTTTCACAGGACGACACTGAAGATATGACACTTTGATACAATATATTCAGTCTACAGCTTGAAAAACAGTGGAAATTAGCTGTGCCCTCAAAATAACAACACACAGCTGTTAAGGTCTAAACTTCTGGTAACAAAAGTAAATACACCCCTAATTAAAAATGGCCAAATTATGCCCAAAGTGTCAATATTTTGTGGATTTTCAAGCACTGCCTTAACTCTCTTGGGCATGGAGCTCAGTAAAGCTTCACATATTGCCTCTGGAATCCTTTTCCTCTCCTCCATGATTACATCACGGAGCTGGTGGGTGTTAGAAACCATGAGTTTCTCCACAGATGCTCAGTAGGGTTTAGGTCTGGAGACTTAACGTTTTCGAGACTTCATGTTGACTTTATGGGGTCGTTATCATGTTGAAATACTGCCCTGTGACCCAGTTTCTGAAGTAACGGGATCATGCTCTGCTTCATTATGTCACAGTACAGTTGGTATTCATGGTTCCCTTAATGAATCATAGCTCCCCACAGCCAGCAGTAGTCATGCAGCCCCAAACCATGACATTCCCTCCACCATGCTATAGGCAAGACGCACTTATCTTTGTACTCTTCACCTGGCTGCCACCACACATGTACCAGCAATCCATGTACTTCTTCTGCTTGTCTTCAAAAAACTTGTTTGCAGGTTTTCTTGTGCATCATCTTTAGAAGAAGCTTTCTTCTGGGATGACAGTCATGCAGACCAGTTTGATACAGTGTGTGGTGTATGGTCTGAGCACCGACAGGCTGACCCCCACCCCTTTAATCTTAGCAGCAATGCTGGCAGTACTCCTATTTGTATTTTCAAAAGTTGTTGAAGTCTGTTGCTATGATACGGAATCAGATATGTCAATTTAATCTTCAGTTACTTGTGACAAACAACAAAAATTGACAATTTTCCGTGTTGATAAGTTTTGAATCACAAAATATATTGGAATCCATTTCGGAGACAATTCTTGTATTCTTCGATATGCTGCATGAGCACCTTCCCATTGGAAAAAAAAAACTTGCCCATGATCCAGTATTGTGGTTTCAAGATGTTTTGACTCATTACATATATACACAGTATATAGATAGCTTTATGTATATATAAACACAAGATTTGATATAACGTAGTGTGTTGTTGCAAACTTGCATGCTATTTAATGCTATTTAACTAACAATTTCACATAACAATCTAACTTATAATGTATACCCTGCACAACAAAACCAGCCTATTTGGACTAATGAACTATTCACATAACAGAAGATAAAACTGCAAATGCAATATATAGGATATATAAACAGACATCTTGTTAGATCAATACTTCTCATATTGAAATAGTTGCTTTCCTTATTTTGTTTCAAAAAGGTTATTCATTCACCCAGCTTGGGAAAGCATGGGGAAAAATGTGAGTAAAGCTCTAATTAAAACGCTTTAATTTACTCTTACAGCACATGTCTAAGAGAACAATGCTATTCATCCATGTGGCGTTTTAATCAACCCCCTAAGATCGAATGTTTTAGTGCAGACATAGTTACTTATTGGACATATATCTATACAAATCGTAATCAAAAGAGCACACTACTATGTGAAAGTCTTCTCTTTTCTTCTCTAGAACTGAAGGAGAAAAAGCATATTGTCTTGAATAATGAGGTCATGAATGTTAATTTCCACTACAAATCAGCAACACCCTGCTGAGAGGGGAAAAGATTTACCTGGAAGCAAAAAGGTGTTTTGAACTTCATCCTGTTTATTATAATAAGTCTTGTGTTTTTTTTTGGTCTTCTCCCAAAGTCTATACTAAAAATATATTTCCTTTTACTGATTCTCTCAATAAATATCTGTTCAACCACAGTAATGGAAATTGTAAACAATTTAGTACATTCAGTACTTTAGAGTGTGCATTTTTGTCAAAGGCAAAAACTATCATTGTTATTATTATTATTATTATTATTATTATTATTATTAATTCATTATCCTCCGCTTAATCCACACGGGGTTGCGGGCCAGCTAGTGCCCACTCAGCAACTCTGGGCGCAAGGTCAACAACCCTAGATGGGCGCCAATCCATTGTAAGGAACACACACACAGCCACACACTAAGTCCACTTTCAAGACACTAATTAACCTAACACGCATGTCTTTGGACTGTGGAAGGAAACTGGAATACCCAGAGTAAATGCACATAGACGTGGGGAGGACATGCAGACTTCACACAGAAAGAACCCAGGCCTCTCCACCCTGGGATTGAACCAGGGCCCTTCTTGCTGTAAGGCAGCGGTGCCACCCACCAAGCCACCGTGCTGCCCTGTTATTATTATTATTATTATTATTATTATTATTATTATTATATAGGTGTGTGATTTCAAAAGGAGAATTAGGAGATATTTAAAAATACATACAAAGCAATAATGAAACACACATTCGATCATTATTTGTTGAACAAGAAAGAAGGTCTGAGAAAGTTGTTCTATAATGCAAATGAGATTATGTTCTATAATGCAATTGATGAAAATGCACTGTATAAAAAGCTGTATCCCAGCTCTTGCAATTCCTCTGCAAAATGATTCACCTGAATGTGAAGCATGGAGAGCCATAGGACGTCTTGAAGCTGGTCAAACAGTGGCAACGGCAATTGGAACATCCTAAAGTGTGGTTTGTGAATTGTGGAAGAGATTGGAACAGTACAAAGAAGACTAGGGCAGGGTCAGCCATCTGTCACAACAGCAAGAGACGACCGCTACTTGACCTTATTGACAAGAAGGAGCAAAAGAAGCAATGCAACAGAATTGTGCGGACAGTTTCTTGCTGTACACCGTTGAACCTGTAGAAGGTGGGCTGATGAGCATCATCACTGGAACAGTGAAATTTGGTCAACTGTCCTCTTCTCTTATGAGTCACAGTTCAGTTTGCAGCCTGATGAATGAAGAACATGGGAGAATCAAGAGAAGAACTCCTTCTGTTGGTGAAACTATGGTTTGGGCTGGCATCAACATTGGTGGTCATACCAAGCGCTCAGATACCGAGATGAGGTCCTGCACTCAGTAGTGGTACCCTATGCTGAAGCAGTAGGAAACAACTGCTTTCTTTTTATGGATGATAATGTAAGGCCCCAAGTGAGCCTCTTGTCAACAACATGCTTCAGGAGACAGCAATCAAATACATGGATTGGCCTTTACATTCTCCAGACATGAATCCCATTGAACATGCTTGGGAAGATGTCTGGTAAACCGTCCAATGCCTCCCACAACACTTCTCGAGTTTGAAGATGCTCTGGAGCAAGAGTGGCAGAGTATCCCACAAGAACTGCTGGACAATCTGATCCTGTCCATGCCCCATCAGCGCCAGTGTGTTTTGAAAGTCTTGTCTGAACAATCAATGTGTGATCAAACATCCGGTTTGACATGCTTCTGTTTACTCCCAGGAATCTTTTACTTGCTGCTCGATACGGTAATTGAGTTTGCATCTCATTTGCGTAATCAAACAACTTTCTTTGACTTTTCATTTCATTTTCTGATGATCTTGTTTAACGAAATAAATCAAATGCTTCTTTTTAAATCACATTACATTCATATTAAAATATCCCCTAATCCCCTCTGTAGAAATACAGTATGTATCTGTATCTGTATGTTACAGATAAGAAATATGCCAAATATGTTTGTTTATTTCTTGGTTAGAAAAAATAACCTTTATGTTACACAAATCAAAATCATTAAGCGCAATAAAGGCATTTGAATAGACACATGCATATAGTGGAGGGGGTACGGAGTGGTGCCAGAAAGCTTGTGTACCCTTTTGAATATTTTGATTTCTGTGTATATATGAACAAAAACATCATTATAAACCCAAAATTTATTCAGAATGCCTAAATGTAGATAAAGAGAACCCAGATAAACAAACGAAACAGAACATTTATAAAATGCTTGGTCATTTATTTTCTGAGACACATGACAAAATATTGCATTACTGTAAGTGCAAAAGTATGTAAACTACTATGATTAGTAATAAACTGGAAAGTAAGATTAGGGCCAGATGTTTTCCCTTAATGGGATGACAATCAGGTGTGAGTGGACACCCTGCCATTTTCAAACATCAAAAGTCTAATCTTTGTATCATTACCGCAACAAAGGAGCTTTCTAAAAACTGGACTCCACCAATTCACAGTCACACAGAATGTGTACAACGATGAATTTCAAGACCAGTGTTACTCATTTGACAAAAACAATCACAACAATGGCAAGACATGTAACATTCAATGTGGGTTACTTCTAAGCAACTCAAGGCCCCTCTAATGCTAATGTTAATGAATCTTCCTTCAGGAGAACATGGAACAACAATGGTGTACATGGTATGTACTATGGTACTATCATAGTTTGGGCCTGTCTTGCCATACCTGGGTCAAAATGTGTTGACATTATTGCTGGATTATTAAATTATGAATTGTTCCAGCACATTCTGAGGAAAGATGTCAGTACTACTGTACACACTGAATCAACAGAATGTGTGTCATGCAGCAAGGCAACGACTACTAAGTATTTTTGAATCGGAAAATGGTTAAACATGAATGTCTTAGTGGCCAAGTCAAACTCCTGATCCTCATTCAATGGATATGTTATGAAAGCAGTTCTAGTGAAGAAGGCCACCAACATCCCAGAGCTGAAGCTGCTCTGTACCAAGGAATGGCCTAAAATCCCCCCAAGCCTATGGGCATGACTGATTACCAGACATGTCGGATACTGAAAGCTAAGGTTCATATACTACTGCTACTGCCAGATATGTTATATTTGACACATTTCCCAAGATAAGTCATGTATTTTTTTTACCTGGATTCTTTTATGAACTTTACGTATGATAATCGCTTACATACACTCCTCAAAAATTTACTAAACAATTTAAAAGAAAACTTTGAAAACACATTAGCCTTCAGTGGGACAAAAACTGCATTATAACTTCCCTGATATGGACTGGGTGTCAGGAATGAAACGATGCCACATCGTTTGATGGAAATGAAAATGGTTACCATACACAGCGTGATATTCAAAGACACACCGTAAATCTAAGTATAAAAAATGATGCAAACGGCTTGTCTGTTCACCAGTTAAAATGTTTGTATGGCCTCCATTGGCTTGTATGCATGTCTGGCAAAAAAGGGCAAGTTTTTTATGTACATATGTCATGTATTATTGTGTTTGTATCTTAACAAAGCGAGTAAGAAATAATTACATACAGTGATTATACAATTGTTAAAACAAAAAATGTAATGATGGCCTAAAACTTTTCAACTCTAAATGTAATCAAGTGTGTCTGTGCGTCAGTCAAACAATTTTACATCACAATTGTTGGTGAAATACATTTCGCCTTAGTCAATTAATAATCATTAAATACGATTTACATTCAAATCATTCAGCAAGAAGCCAAATCAAAATAAGAAATTAACATCAATAAAAAGTCCAATGCTAAACTGGGTTGTATTTTCTGTATATAATGTTCCTAATATTATTTAAGATGATTTAAAAAACTGTCCATGCTAATTTAAATCTTAAATCTCAATTTAGTTTAACAAAAGATAAAGTAAAGTAAGCAGTAATCTTATTTGATAAAAGGACAATGACATGGGCAGAGGAAGTCACTTGATTTATATAATGGTTCCCATTTAAAGAAGTACCTTTCTAGGTTCAAAATTCATGCTAAACGTTTGTAATTAGTGGACTGAAGTGAACTTTTGACATTACTCACATAAAGGTACACATTACAAAAGATTTTCTGTCCTTTTCAGTGTTTGATTTTTTTTCTTTTCTTTTTTAAATAAAGACATAAAAACTGTGAGTATAATAAGGCAATTCTCATAAAAGAATTGTGGAGTAAGAACATCTAAAGAGCACTTTAAAACCACTGTAATGGTAACACTGTAATGGTAAAGTAAGAAGAAAATTAAAAACACTGTTTAATACAGTTTAGATGAGTTCATTTTCAACAGCAGCACATTACCCAATATGTATGACTTAATTTACATATTACGTAGGATACAGCAATTAGCATTAATTCTGGCTGACTGGAGGTGTAGCTGCAATTATTGTCTATGCATGTGTTTAAAAGTTTTATCGGAATACAATAGATACAAAACGTATCTAAAGTGCAAGTGCAAATTAGGTTCCCCCTTATTCTGAACAGAACTACTGCAGGTAGATTGCTCAAAGGATAAAAGAGACAGCACTGGTTGCCAAAAACATATCAAGTACTAAAACATGAAAGTAGAGTAACAAGATTGCTGTTGAATCTTGTTTACAGATAACTGGGCTGACAAAGACCTACACTGAGTCAAGCGGACAAGGACAGCAACAGTGTTAGACCGACCAGGTGCATTTATGATGCAAGTCACTGCAATAAAGCTGTGAGAAGAACCAAAGAAAGACTTGAACGATCACAATCACATAAACTTATTGTTAATACTCAGTATAGTTCTATAGATCTAAATAAAAAAATAGTTTTTATAGTATTATAGCATTTGACTTTCAAGTTCAACACCTCTGTAGACTGGTTATGTTTTCTCTCTAAACAGACTTTGTTCCTATAATTGTTCCGTATTCATTTTCAGCAGTGACCTATAAAAGTTTTAAACAGGAAAGAAGTGATCATGAAATAATGCCAACAAAAAAAACATTTTACTTTCCAATAATTCATTTTGCCACCCATGTTCTGCTATTATTCTATAAATGGAAATATCAACGTTCTTACATTAAGGGCCTAAACCATGTCCTAAATACAGTGCTCACAAAAATAGGTGATATTACATTGGATACATGCATTTTGTGAGCAATATAGTATATATAATATAGTAATATATAATATAGTAATATATAATATAATTATTATAGATTATACTTGACTCGTGATTCTTTGGAGAATGTTCTTCACTTGAACAAAGACTTAAATTTACTTTCTTGATTAGGGTACAAGGATTATCAGTCTCCATCCTTGGAGAACATGGTGCAGATACAAGCATGCCTTGCTTTGGAAAACAGTGTCTGCCAAAGGACATTAAAGTAAATTTATTTGATTAAAAGGTATTGTTTATTTGTTAGTTCACAAAAAAACTTTATAAAACCATTTAATTTTTATTACACAGCATTTGTGTTTGTATTTAATCCACAGTATACCTGTATACAGAATATTTGTATTGTTTACTTACAAGAAAATATAACATTTTGTTTATTCATACCAGTTGTAGTATTACACTTTTACTATTTAAACCATCCCATATTTTACAGGAAGGTTCCAATAGCTGGATTTAATTCTTTTTTTTTTTCAATTTTAATGAATTCACAACTCATACCTGCAGATACGCTGCTTCTTATCTGTGGGATCTGCTATGACTCACTGTTTATCATTACACATATGTATTTAAAAGTCGCAGCTGGGTTATTTTAGAACAAGCCTTTAAATACCAAAAGGAACACAATCTTTTACAACTCATGACAAAGCTGAAAGACTTGGCATCCGCAGAGGTTCTGCTCAGTTTTTCAACAGAAATAGGTCAAACCTGTGAAAGAGCAACTTGAGCTACTTTGACCCTGTGAAATTCTGCAGTGGGGACCAGACAAAACTGATTTAACACATAACAGTTTAAAGCACTCAGCAAAAGGTTTCAGGGGGGCGGATTTTTGCATACATTTAACAGAATAAATAAATTTGCATTGCCAAACTCAAACAGTAAAAGTACTTTTAACTAGGAAACTTTTAACCACATAACTTAAGCTTCGATTTCCATTAATCCAATCCATGTGTGAGTCAACATAGCCAGGATTCAACACGGAAGCATGCATGAGCGTAACAGCAGCATATTCCGAAACAGTGACAGCAATAATCTCTTGCATGTAAAGAATCTTTTGTCTGCTGAGGAATTTAACTTGCTAAGCCTACATAACAGAGATCACATAGTAATATGTTTATAGATGCAGCACCCTACATTCCCGAAATGGTTCAGACTGCTCCAGTCATAAACAGAAACTTCAAGAACATCTTAAAAAATGAGAAACTTTCTTACCACCAAGCAGACAGATTCCAGTATACCAGTCTATACCCTGTGCCAAAGCCAGTCGAACAACAAAAAGAATTTCATAGGAACCCGCAGAGAAATGAGAGACGGGGTGAGGCGAGTTATGCGCTCTGAGAGAGTAAGGTCGGGAGGGGGAAGAGAGAGAGAGGGATAGTGGGAGGAAGTTCCAGCAGAGCTTAATAGTTTTCAGCTGTGTGCCAGATGGGGATGCGTACAGGAGTACACTGAGAATGGCTGATCATTTTGTTGGAGAGGAAAACAAAAACATTGTTGGTGGTTACAGTCTATAATGTTCTCTGATTAGATTTAAATAAAGATCAATTTCAGAGTGAAGGAATACAGTATAATGTAACTATTTAAGCAAGCTCGGTCAAATAAGATTATTTGTTGATTGCCTACATGAACTTAAATGAAAAGGTTTTTAAAGGGCTGCAAAGTATGAGCAGCCCTGTCCAAATGTTTAATGCGACTATTCACATTTCTTTCTACATGTCCCGTAAGCTTGAGATTGTATCCCATAAATGGTGCAAGATTCACTAATCTCTCCATACTTTGGAGAACATTATTAACCTACAGTCAAGATAATACACTAAAACACGCCATCACTTTGTCTTATGGAATAACAATTTATAATTTATATTTTGTAACATTCTGGTAATGCAACATCTTGGCACCCTTTAGTGTACACTGTTCAAACTGAAATATTGTGATGCAGCTAGATGAGACTACTGCTACAATTCTAAAGCAATTAAGTGTTTATGCTGAAACTCATATTGTCCCATGCATTGTCTCCACAATTACTGGCAAAATGGTAAAGAGTACAGAGTCTACATTTTGTTGAATTACCTTAATGTTGCAATGAAAAAACAGAAAAAAAACTGATGTAAAGTTGTTCTGACAAAAAAAATTCCCCATCAAGAAATAATTAGTGTTTAGTGTTTGTAATAACAACACTACATGCGCCACAATTAGTGGCGGCTCTGCACTTAATACTTTTTTACAACCACACTTTTTTTAACGAAACAGCATTTAGTCTTTACCTATAACCTCTTACAGTGTTGGAGAATAAAGAGCAGGGAATTTGAGACCATATAATTATATAGCATCTCTCTAGATCGCCCATGGTCCTAGAACCTCTCTATTCTTTAGCTCATTCCACATGTGCTCTATGGGGTTTAACTTAGGGGACTGAAATGGCCATAAAGGAATCTTGATTTTGTTTACATCAAATTAATTTTGGTCAATCTGGACATGTGTTCATGGGTGTAATCAATGATGACCCAGTTTCTTGGCAGAGAAAGTGTTGTCTTGATAGGCCGGGACTATGGTAGCCTGGAATATGAAATAGATGGTCCAGAGTTCAAATCCCATCTCTGCAAATTTGCCACTGGAATGTACCTGAGCAAGGTCCATAACTCACAATTGCTTATACTGTATCACTGTAAATCACCCTGTATAAGAGTGTCTGCCAAATGACATAAAAGTCAATGATAGAAAATATCCTGGTATTAAGTATACGATGATATGAACACTAAATGGGGTTCCCAGGCCCTTTGGAAGGTTAATAGCATAAAAAATACTTCATGCTGGGCTTCAAATTCTTTTCAGTGCAGTCATCCTTTTTTCAATCCAAACTCACTACTATTGGATGATGCAGAGAGGTTAAATGTTCATTTCAACTGACCACTGAACACAAATGTCTTTTCTGGCAGGACCTCCAAATAATATGTTGGGAAGCAGGTAGTCTGGTGGTACTTTTTGAGATCCCAAGACTTTTTGTTTATAAGGGACTGCTTTCCTGGTAAGGGTTGGGGAGCTCAAGTACCTAGACAACTCTAGACATTTATGCTTATGGGTGTTAAACATTTACCAAGCGGTGCAAAGGGTATACTTCCTCTTATGGACAAAAATAACCTGAATGTCTCCTTGTCATTATGTTTATGGTAAAGAGAATAAGGCCCTACAGCAGATCTCATCATAATTTCAATCTCCTGTCTGCTGGTAAAAATGCTAGCCTAAGTACAGTCACAGAGCAAATATTGTGTTTACCAAGAATATCTCCTTCCCTAACCAAGTTACGGGTCTGAAGAATAGGCTACAGGCTGCAGATTTGTTTAAAGGACATGCAAAACTCACTTTTTGCCTGCTTTTGTATTTCCACTTGGGTCTGTACTGCTCATTTAAACCCTCCAAGCATGAAAAAAACATCCATCCATTTTAAGATAAAAGATTTTGGTGTTAGGAATCACATGCTTTTACGAAGTCTTTTGATTTCGCTCTTATTGTTACGTCACATTAAGGGACACCGCTCCTCACCGTGCAATCCCCACCACAGTCCCACCCACTTCTTAGTTGAAGAACTGCCTTTTTGAACTGCTGGTTTTACGAGCAACCTGAACAAGACACTGAGCAACAAATTTAATAGACCAGAGCATGACAACAAATTGAAATCCGAACAGTTTATTGGACAAACAAGTATTGTTACAGGTAGCCCCTGAGTTCAACTTCTTGAGGTGCTTCTCCATCGGGATCAGATTCTGGGTCAAACTGGAATGCTTGTAGAGCAACTGCCTGTCTAGTAGCCATTGCCACCCCACACCTTCCACCGTTTCCTGCTTCTCTTCTCCTAATTATCATTTAAAGCTACAGACACAGAAACGGCATGTACTTTCAGGAAAGAGTCTTCTCATACAGTATTAGGGACCACTAAGGTCTATATAAAACCATAAAAAGCAGCATGTCATTTTTTAAGGTATAGTGTGAAACAGATGACTGCTTAAAAATTAGTCTATGTTAAAAACTTTCTGACAAACTTTTTTACATATTATCTAACAATGCAATTTTTTCTTTAGCAGTAATAAATTTCCACAAGTAAGAACTGGTTTGCAATATTTACTAGTCTATGTTTTGTCAAAAAATTATGTTAGGTAGACAGAATTGTGCAGCCTATTCATATTCCACATGAAATGTGATAAAATGAACATGATCTTACTTTATAAAGCATGTGACAGAAAAATTAAAAAGACACACACACACACTGGACAGTTTGGACAAATAAAGTCAACTTCCATAAAGCCAATTGCTACCATCCAACCCATATACCATCCTCCACCTTATTGCCACACACACTCCAACCCAAATCCAATGTCAACCACTACTGATTTTTATTTTATTTTTGGAAAAGAAAATTGTTGACCCTGCTTTTTTTCCTTTCTTTTTCAACCATCCCATATTTATTTATTTATACATATTTAAATATTTAATTGAAAATATCCTTGCTCCAAGTATCATACATCTGAATTTATATATATATATTGATAAACAACTGTCAACATGTTTAGATTAACTAATTTGTCCTGTAGCATACTGAATAATAACATTCAGGAAAACCTTTGTTAAATTACATATCCAATTAGAATACCATATAACGCAAAACATCACTTAAACAACAACCATAACATTCCATATCTGTCTCAGGGGATAAAAGGAAATGGGTGATTTCACTACGTCTTTTGTTCTTTAGCAGCTCAGATACGGTTGCATGCCCAGCCATGCCCAGCACCAGCTGCATGCTGTTTTAAGTCATCCAGACTACGATGGGCAACAGCAAGGCAACGACAAAATATACAGGTTGCTTTGCACCCATTACTGCTGTGGACAAGACTGACCCACAGTTGTACAGTCTGTATATAAACCAATTCCAGTGAAGTTGGGACATTGTGTAAAACATAAATAACAACAGAATACGATGATTTGCAAATCCTTTTTAACACATATTCAATGGAATACACTACAAAGGCAAGATATTTAATCTTCAAATAGATAATTTTTTTTTTTTTTTGTAAATATTCACTCATTTTGATTTTGCCTGCAACACATTCCAAAGAAGTTTGGACAGGGCCATGAAATGACTGGGAAAGTTGATAAATGCTTAAAAACCCCTATTCTACAGGTGAACAAGTTAACAACAAGTGAACAAGTTGTGTGTGTGTGTGTGTGTGTGTGTGTGTGTGTGTGTGTGTGTGTGTGTGTGTGTGTGAATATACACTAAATATACAGCAACCACACATAGACACACACACCCACAAACACACACCCTGTACCAGAGAGCCTTAGTGTAAAGGTGGTGAATAAACAAACACTTTACAGACAAAATTTACCATTAAACTCTTGGTGTCTTTGCAAACCAGATATAATTAAGTGGTACACATGTGGGCAGCATCTTTAGAAACATTAGCAAAAGTATCATTGATTGGCCAATCTGTAGTTATAGTTTTGCCTCAAATGTTGTCGCATGACAGTGTGGTAAATGTATTAAAAAAAAACAAAAAAAAAAAAACAATGTCATTCTTAATTCATTGCAGACGTTTCATTGTTTTGATTGGACAATTAAGTAATTTTATTAATTGAATTTGTTAATAAACACTCATTTCTTCATTACAGGCCTGCAACACATCCAAAAAAAGTTAGGACAGTAAAGCATTTACTACTTTGTTACGTTGCCATCTTTTTTTACCAAGATGTTTTGGCACCAAACGATTGAGTTTTTCAGATGTTCATTTATTCCATTGTTCCTTCAAACACATCTTAAAATATGCAACAGTAATAGGTCATGTGTTTTTATTCATTGCTACCTCTATATTGTTTACTCTGTACTGTTTCGTAATGTGTTTAAGCTTTGAAATATAAGAATGGATGTTTATTAAAACATGGAATGAAGTTGACAAGACAAAATATGAAATGTAAGGAACACTGTAGGAAAGTAATTGTAAGAAATATGTGGGGTTTTTTTTTTTGTATTTGCCATGCTGTGCCAACTATTTCTGATTTGGGGTAGTATATTTGGTGCCATGCATCACTATTAACCACAGTTATGTTACATTTTACAACATGAAAACAACAATATATTGTTGTATTATTACAACAAAATATAGGCTAGGCATCAATTGTGGTGGGGGCTTCAGCCTTAACCTTCTCCATGTACAGTATGTCTAGCAATACTTCTGATCCAGGCATACTGTAAGGATGCCATGGATATACATCTAGTTCATTGCAGAGCTGGGTATTTTGTGCTGTTGCAGTGCTGGGTTTGATCCCCCACCTGGCCTCTCTTCCCTCAGACACAACCAGTCATGTTTGCATGTGATGACAGACAAGGCCAAAAGGTACCACTGTGGCTTGAACTCAGGTCATATTTAAGTTTGTTCACTACAGAGGAACAGCGAAACATATGTCATGGGGTCCACAGGTTTTTGCCTAATACAGTAATGCAACATTCATTCACTGGGAAAACTACAAGAAACTGAAAAACTCAAGCTTAACAAGATAATCATTCTCCCACTCTTCATTAAAATGCGTACTTAGGATTGTTGCTGTTCACCGTTGTGTAATTTGGCAAAGAATCGCACACATGATCGCCTCTGTCCTTCATGCAGCAATAACCTCAGTCTCAGATGAACCTCAGCAGGGAACTATCCGGCCTCTCGTAGTTTTACTGACTCACATCGTGTTCTTATCTAAAACAACACTCAAACTTTCTCACAATCCAGCTAAGACTAACTCATCAGGGGACCAGAAGGCTGTGGCTACAAAGAAAATGGAGGAAAAGGAGAGAAATCCCATGAAATGTGGAATAAACACTTTAGAGACAAAACGTTCCAGGGTCTCCGCTTTCCATCTGCAGCTGCAGAATAACTAGAGTCCAAAGAAGCTAATCATTGGATTCTCTCAAAGAAATAGGTTGCACTTAAAAAAAAAAAAAAAAAAATTTAAAAACAGTGACCAGGGTTAGGGTGTCTAACAAAAACTGAAACTAGAAAAAATGCGTTTCTGAATTTAAATGAGATACTAAATTAAATACAATCAGAAAATAACGTCATAAAATACAACATCTAAGTAAAATCTTTAAAACAAGCAAAGTGATAAGATATTTCAAAGCTGTTTATTCAACAAAATCTATAAAATAAAAGGAAGTTAAATCATAAAGTACATTATCATATTGAAGAAAAAACAAACGTACAAAGCAAACAAAAAAAAACTAAAATGCACAATTAAATATCCAAATACACAAATACAAACTAACAATACCAAACTGTTCCTGGTGCTTACTTTTACAGTTCTTTTCAATCCAGAACCACACATGTTCTTTTGATCCTATGATCTAGAGTATCTCTTAGGGCTTGATTCTTAGAATTACTCTTTTATCATATAAACATATGAGCTGTGTAACGGCCATCCAACAAACATTTCTACGCATTAACGTCCAAGATCTTAACACTTATTATAGGACAAAACAAATCTGTCTTTTATCCATCTAATAAATATCAAATGACAGAAAACCAGTATGAGTGAAACCTTGCAATACCTGCTGACTGTAAACAGGCAGAGTCGGTCACTACAGACCTCCAAAACTTCATGTGGCCTTCAGATTAGCTTAAAAACAGTGCTCAGAGAGCTTCATGGAAGGGGTTTCCATGGTCAAGCAGCTGCATCCAAGCCATACATCACCAAGTGCAATGTAAAGCATCAGATGCAGTGGTGTAAAGCACACCAGCACTAGACTCTGGAGCAGTGGAGGCACGTTCTCTGGAGTGATAAATCGCGCTTTTCCATCTGGCAATCTGATGGACGAGTCTGGGTTTGTCGATCGCCAGGAGAACTGTACTTGTCTGACTACATTGTGCCAAGTGTAAAGTTTGGTGGAGGGCGAATTATGGGTTTGACCCCTTAGTTCCAGTGAAAGGAATTCTGAATGTTTCAGCATACCAAAACATTTTAGACAATTCCATGCTCCCAACTTAGTGGGAACAGTTTGGAGCTGGCTCCTTTCTCTTCCAACATGACTGGGCACCAGTGCACAAAGCAAGGTCCATAAAGACTTGGATGGCCGAGTCTGGTGTGGATGAACTTGACTGGCCTGCACAGTCCCGACCTCAACCAGATAGAACAGCTTTGGAATGAATTAGAGCGGAGACAGAGTCAGGTCTTCTCGCCCAACATCAGTATGTGTCACTATTTTAAATGCACATAAATCACAATCTCTTGACAGATGTTAAAAAATGTAACAGCTATCTGTTAAAACTATAGCTAAATACATTTCTGACATAATTTCCCAAACTACAGCTTGGTATGTGAATATGTTTTTAATCTGCGTAGATAAAGTCATTTTAAAAAATCACGTTTCAAGTTTGTTATTTGAGTGTTATCTGTCTTATTTGTCTAACTCTGTGAGTGGCTTATTTTTTAGTAAATATTTAGTAGACACCCTTATCCAGAGATATTTACAACATGATACAATTTTACAACCAAAGCAGTTGTGAGTTAAGGGCCTTGCTCAAGGACTTAACAGTAGAAGCTTGACGGACAATGATTATTTCTGGTCAACATCCTGTTTCACAGAGCATGGACATAAAACGATGCACATTATACATGTTCCCACTTGGCCTGACTATCCGTTATTAGTTTTTATTTACACACAAATGCTTAACATTGATTTCAAACCTGAAGGGTAACATTATTCCACTTTAATCCCACTGCTTTTCTTAAAAGTCGTCTGGGTGGCACAATGCTAGTCTTGGCAAATTCTGCTCTCCATTTTCCTTAATTGTGTATTTTCGTTTCTTCCCATCACCTCCACCCTTCAATTTTGTTTAAACAGCTGTACGGATCGAGAAGGAAAACGGGGTCTGTAAAGGTGGGACAACAAGTTTTCCATTCCTTAAGGTGCCATGAGGTGGTTAAAGTACTTATACGGCACTTGAGTGTACAATCCTAAATTTCACACACTTGGATTGCATTAGTTGAGAATAACAATCTTAAGAGTTAAGAGCTTAGGAATGCAAGATCAACAACTGTTCTAACCCAAGACTAGCACCACAATGACCAAGCATCTAGACCACATGCAAGTCAGCAAATAAAACAGTACAGAATTTTGACGGTAAAATAGCTGGTCTACATAATATGCTGATGAAAATACTCAAAACTATGATCTACCTCTCAAAGCTCACTACATGCGCTTACATTGGTGGGTCTGTTAGCCGCTACCCTAGCATGTTTATATGAATAAAAACCAGGTTCAGTTCTGATAGCTTGGATGTAAAAAAGTCTCTAAGATGGGTGACAGAACATTTGGAACCCTTGTAATAATTTTATGTTTTTCAGTCTGAATCTATATCACGTGCCAAGTACAAGGCCTTGATTCCCTGCTGTGCTCTTACATGGCTTCCACCATGTAAACAGGGCGGCATGGTGGTGAATGTGGTTAGCAAAGTTGGCTCACAGCTCAGAGATCCCTGGTTCGATCCCATCCTGTGTAGAATATGCATGTTCTCTCTGTCTCAGCATGGGGTTAGGAAGAGTTAGAATCTGTGTTTCCAGTGGATGCAGGGGAATTCCTAGTCTTACATGCAAAATTCAGGGTGCAGTGGTGTCCCACTGATTTACAGGCATTACTAAGAAAACCTTAAGTTTGTTGAAATTAAATTATTTAAGTTACAAATTACATTTTTACATATGGTTAAAGAATATGCACCCTGATCGTTTTTTATTTGTTTTTACTACTTTTATTTACATTATTTTGGATGATGCTAAATGTCATAGCAGCAATGTCATACAAATGGGCATTTTGCTATTGTTTGTTTAATTGTAGTTATTTTCTTAAGGGAAAACACTTTTAAAAAACTGAAAAATCAGAATGGTGAAAAATATTCCTAAAACTGTTTTTTAAAAAGTATATTGACGGTTTTGGACATTAATGTAGAAATTCTAAAGTATTCACAAACTTTCAGGCACAACTGTAGTGTAAATGTAGGGTTTCAGAGATAGTATTCAGGGAACCGAACCACTGTGGGGTAAGGGACATTCTGAAACTTTATAATTAGCATAAGTTCTTCAAATGCATATTACTCCACTATCTTGTATGGTACTAGTACTTTATATTTCTAGATATATATTGAGCCAGACAGGTTTTGACAGTTTTGACAGCCTTTGGAATAATTTTATCTGCCCCCATCTGTGTTTGGCCCAACTCGTGACCTTGGGTACAATCTAGATCTGGATTCAATGCTTTATCAAGCACAACATGGCACAATCTAGATACATCTTATACAGCACAAAGAATTAGCTTAACACTACTAATACTATTTTAAAATCCACATCTACAATTAGTCACTGCCAAGACACTTGAATATGTTTTTTATTTGTTATAGCTAAAATAAAAAAAGAGATAAATAAATAATTTCACTTTCATGTTTTGGCTTAAGGCATTATCTGTCTTATTTGTCCAACTCTGTGAGGCCTTACTTGACAAACTTTATTTTCAATAAACATGTAGTAGATATTCTTATTCAGAGTGATTCATAACTGATATAATTAACTGTACAATCTCACATAAATCAAAGACCTAACAGTAGAAGCCTGAAGGAGCAGGAATTATGATCCCTGGACCTCCTTGGTTATAGTCCTGTACCTTAACCGCTATGCCATGAGTCCCACTTTTAATTTGCCACATGAAGCCTACTAGATCTGTTATGGATGCCCATGTTGTTCCCAAAGACATAATTGACACTGTTGGTCCTAGCATTCTGTCAGTAATCAATGGCTCCTTAGCCAGAAGCACTATCCCATACTTTTAGATTTCTAAACCTTTTTTTTTCTAAGGTCTTCTCGAAGATGGTCTTCAAGCAGCAGTCCTTGTTCTTAAGCAGACATAACATATTTGACAAATTCCAGTTGGTCTTTAGAGCAAACCACAGTACAGTGTCTGCTCTCCTCAAAGTACTCAATGACAGACCAATAGATTCAGGGAAGTGAGCTGTTTTCATTTTGTTGGACAGCCATTACAGCCATTTCAGTTCAAATTTCTTCCCATTAGCAGCTGTCAAATTTGCAACATCCCAGCTATGTACAGGGACCTATTTTATTTGAATTGTACATGTTTTCCCATGGGTATATCTACTTTGTTCTCTTACATCTTATTTATCTGGTATGCAGATAATACCCAGCTGTATCTTTCTTTGTTTTACAAACTTTCCCAATGATAATGAATGCTGAATGTCTAACCTCCATTAGTCTAAAAAGAAAACTGGTTATCAAATGTGGTCATTCTGATTCCAAGATACTTAAGTACACATAGTAATGGTGTCAGTTTTGATTCTGTACTTAAATACAATAACAAATGAACACACAAGGGGCTTTTGAATTTTTTATTTTTTTTGTAATTAAAACAACTGGAAACAATTACTCAGGTTTTATCTTCTCTCTTAACAACTGTTATAACTTATTTTACTTCTGGATCTGTCATCTGTCTTTGTTATACCTGCAGCTGTTTCAAACTGCATCCACTCGATTTCTCACAGGTATGACAAAAAGGAGGCACCAATCCTGGCCTCCCTTTACTGGTTACAAGTAAATTATTTCAATGAGTTTAAGGATTTCTAATTTCAAAGTTCCTAATGGTGAAGCACCAGCTTATATACTGCTCACAGACATCAGGGAACATATGAAATACAAAATGAAATATCCCATTATAAATTATCACCTTAGTTGCTTTTAAATGTCCCGGGCTCTTGGGTGATGTATAACATGTGACCAGGCATTTTCACAATGAAACACAATAGAATAGAATAGCTTACACTTTTTTTTATCAGGTCACCCACCAAAACTGATATCTTGAAATAAAATTTAAAAACTGAAGTATTTTCCAGGCTAAATCTAAACATCTGTTTGTGTTTATCTCACTTATTCTTTACTTGTTTGTATCTTTATAATCGATGTGTTATATTGTTACATTTTAGAGTATAGATTTATTGTTGTCATGGCCTTGTACAGCACCTTGGCTGACATGTGATGTTTCTAAATGTATTTTATAAACAAATATGTTTCAAGAATACTGACTTCAATATATAATGGCAACACTGTACTAATAAATTATACTACACACAGTTTTTGTATATAAATAAAATACATGCAATCAAGACATGTCTCACGCTGGTTATGGGTCATTTTAAAAATCCTATTCAGTGGACACAGACTGTGGTGAAATAAATGGATAAAGGTTTTTAAGTAGACTCCATTATAAGACTTTATGCATAAATATATGAATGTACTTCAAATGAAAAAAAAATGCCTTTTTTATTGCATATCCATTGGTTGTGAAATTGCTCACATGTATTGCCAATAAGGCATTTATGGGACCAGCTGGGATCTCATTCTCAGCCAACTATGAGTGTAGAGGATCTAGGGGCCCTGCTGTGTGGCAAATGTCTCAAAGAGGCATGTAAAGTTGCCTACCCAAGTACCTACCCAAAAGTAGTATCTGAAAGAATTTTTATAAAGCAGCAAGCGAGGCACTTTTACACCACTCTTGTGGCAACACCCAGTGTCTAATTAGACCGCACATGTAATCATTTACATACTGTATATCCCTGTGACATAACTGCATGCCAAGTTTTGAAGCAATCAGACATTACTATTTAATATAACTTTTATATTATTATTTCACATTTATTTTTTTTGAAGTGGATATCCCAAATCATTGGGGTTCCAGTCACTATCACTTAGTCTCTCTAGCCATACTTCGCCAAATCCTTAAATATAAATGGCATTTAAATGTAGAGCATTTTGTACACACTATTACTCAGAGCAACTCACTACTGGGCTGAACAGTAGAAGGTTAATGTGATTTGTTTAAGGCCCAGCAGAGACAAGATTTGAACTCACAACCCTCCAATTAGCAGCTTTGTACCCAAACCAGTGAGCTACCACTTCCCTAAATGACTATGTCATATCTCATTGCTCCTGGAGTGAGTGTGTGAGTGGGTGTGATTGCAGTATAAAAGCACTCAAGCTGTAAGGGAGTCTTACCCAGACAGTGACAGCAAGTGAACAACAAAGTAATTCAATAGGTCAGGCCCTGACATTTCCTGTTGATATAACAAGCAAAGCAATCCAATTAAAAACAGGCAAAATGTTAAATCACACAGCTAAGAATGGACATTTCTTTTGACAAATAGTAGATTAAGAGATGCCCACAATCCCCTGACAGCCTGAAAGGCCACATTCTTTCAAAGTCTTTAATATAAAGAAGTCATGTTGTTAAGGGTATATATAAGGCATAGGTAAAGGGTGTAAAAATGAACTTGTGATAACTGAATATCAAAATAATACTATGTTTTATGATATTATCCATATGAACACCTTGTAAAAACACTTCATATGCAATTCATATATAACAGTTAGAATCTAAAATAATAAAACAAGCTTTTTTGTCTTGATCTTTGCAATTGAAGAAGAAATTTTTTGTAGGGAATACCGTTTGCACATTCACTCTTTGCCCAGTTATGATCTCTGCTGTGGTTATCATATTTATTTGTTATTTTCACATCTACGGTACTGTAAAAAACAAAAAGGTTAGTTATAAGAGACCACTAAAAAGAAAACAAGGCCTGAATGACCTGAATGACCAGCTTTCAGGCTGCTATGCTAGCACCCCAAGTTCACTAGGGGGTTTTTACTTCAATCCATTATTCACTAAATTATATAAGAATTTTCAACACAATAATAATAATATAATAAGAATAACAGGCTGTGTATTAATGATTTTGGCCAACAGTTTATGTAAGTCTTCCGTTAATGTCATAACTCTGCTATGATAAGAGCATAGACTAGATTTAATCATTGGTTTATCTTATGGGTCTCATACGGTGTGGATTTTCTGTGGGGTTGAAATGGATTGATTCAATTTACATTATTTCTTACAGGAAAATTTTGCTTGGTACTTGACAAGCTATTTAAAACCAACCAAAGTATGTACTTTTAGATGTATTCCCCAGGTCAACTTTATTCTCAAACCTAAGCTGCTATAGGGAACATTAAGTTGAGGTTTATTTAAAGCAAATTAGATAAAATATGGGCCTTTTTCAATTACCATTCAGGAGAAAAGTAATGAATATTGTCATATATATTCAACAACATTATTCTAATAGCAATATAATATGATTAATATTTAAACATTGATTACTATTTTTCAGAAGTTGAATGGTATGAAATAATGAACACAATTTCTTTGCAGTGTAATGCTCATCTCATCTATAAAACTCATCTTTATTCCATAGGATAAATGGTACTTGCACACAATTTATTTGCCACTAAGCGTAAGCATGCAGGTATTCTGGATTCACTTAACTTCTATCCTCTTTTGTGAGATTAATTAAGCATTACTGTAAATGTTTGAGTATGAAAATAAAACAAATAAACAAGAAAATGTGTATTTTGAATCGAATCGTGTATTGAAACACACATACAAGATCTGCCAAGAAAATGACATTTCTGTTCACTTATTCAGTACGGGGTCTATAAAAAGCAGCTACACTTAAAAACATAAGAGTACAATATGAATTCTCTCAGTTGTCATCAGCATTAAAGAAATAAAAAAGCTGTACCAATGAATAGCAGATGAAACACAGCACAGAGACTGTCAAAGGCATATGAGTGAGCTATTTATGTGTGATTTGCTGTCATTCTTCATTCAAAGTGCCAATCAGAATTTGATATGGGAGTTACAGTCTGGAGATAAAAAGTGTTAGTTAAGCGAGTGTGGTGTTAAACTGGGGAAAACTGAAAGGCGAACATCCTCTGCATATTCGTAATCCATATTTAGAACTTAAAAAAGAAAATGTGCATGACTATGAATTAACAGAATTATGTGACATTGTTAGAGACCAGAGAAGCTAGAAGACCAGAAAGCTAATTTACCGAAATAAAAAGGGTTGCTAAAAAAAATGTGAACAATCTGAACTAGTTGCTCCATGAGCCTACTACTGTACTGTTATAACTGATAAACAAGAACAATACATGCTGGAATATCATTCATTCACCTTTCCACATATTTCCAATCTGGGAATTAACCGGGAGGTGTTAGGTGATGGTGCTAAACACTGCACCACTATGCTGTCTCATGGTGAAATTAATATGAAATAGAATGGTTTCTACATTGCTATTTACATTGCTTCTGACCTGCTGAAAAGTAATCCTCTTAAAACATCACAGGAATATTCTAGCATTTTTAAGTAGAGCCACACATCTTAGTTGGGACTGTTATGCTTTCAAAAGCCATACCAACTTTTGTCTGATCTGAAACAGGTGAAACCAACTAATTTAGTGACTGTACACAAACATACCAAGTGATGAACATGCATGTACACAAACACCAAGTGATCCGCAGCAAGCTAGATCTGTAGTATATCACCTTAGAGCAGGACTTAAAAGAGGTAAACAAGCTCAGGGCACTGAGATCCAACATTTCATTTGAGCACTGGCTCAGGGATGGCGCTTTGAAAATTGAGGAAGAGAAAAGCTATGAGCAAAGCGATGAGGAAAACTAAGGGCCAATTAGGGCCATTTTGCCAAAGGCAGGAGAGTCAGAAGCAGCTTTTTACCAACTGCCGCAACCCTTACCTCTCAGATCTGCTCTCTCTCAGTGTGCTCTCTCACAAATGCCAGGTTCACTGTTTGGCCACACACATTATTGCATGTCATAGTCACAAACACACACACACACACACCATCAGAGATACTGGCTTTTGAACTCGCTGATAACAATTCGGACAGTCCTTTTCCTCTTTGGCTCGGATGACACGATGTCCATGATTTTTTACCTGTCAGACTACTGGACACTTGTCCACTTTGCATCAGTTCATCTCAGATGAGCTCGGGCCCAGAGAAGCCAGCTGCATTTCTGGGTGTTGTTGACATATGGTTATTGCTGTGCATGTGGTATTATCCATTACAGGATGATCGGTTTTTAATGCAGTGCCACCTGAAGGATCGAGGGTCACAGCTACTCAATGCTGGTTTTCGGCCTTGCTGCTTACTTTCAGAGATTTCTCCTGATTCTCTGAATCT
This sequence comes from Parotocinclus haroldoi, assembly GCA_034779995.1. Taxonomy (NCBI): domain Eukaryota; kingdom Metazoa; phylum Chordata; class Actinopteri; order Siluriformes; family Loricariidae; genus Parotocinclus; species Parotocinclus haroldoi. Next base: position 29,162 of record JAUZST010019738.1, read on the forward strand.
TTGGATATTATGGACTGTAGATGATGAAATCCCTAAATTCCTTGCTATTGCATGATGAGAAATGTTATTCTTAAAATGTTTATCTATTTGCTCATGCAGTTGTTTACAAAGTAGTGAACCTCGCTACTAAATGCTGCACATATAGCGGTGTGGTGTCACTGCGGTTAAAGTACTAGTCTAGTGAGCAGAATACTAAATTTCCAGAACTGACAGGGTGCTGTTAGGCTTTAGTTCAGAGCTATGAACAATAAGCAATCCACTCATCTTCTCTCATACTTTGGGAACTTTACATTTTCATTTAATCAGAGTAAAGTACCACTTAACTGAAGTAACGGGTATTGCTCAAGAGTCAATCACTCATTTCAAAATAATTATTTTAACAATTCTTTGTTTTCCTGTTTTGACTTCAGCTGGTGCCTGGTACCCCGATATTCTGTTGTCTTGATTCTTGCCTGTCCTTAAAGTATTTTTTGTGCACTTTCAGATGGCTCAAGCCAACTTTAACATATACAAGGGACAAACGTCTCCTTCACAGGGCTTCATTTTGACTTTAGTATCAGACCAGAGCAAATCTGAGGGATATTCATGTGAGTGCTCAATAAACAACTATCATTTTGTAAACCGTGATTTCAATCTCCAGATTACAGATTCTGTCTTCTAACAGATATATAACATTTTCTGAAAACTCCTCTTGCGTCTGTGATCTTGCAAGGAGAGGTTATGTTACCTAAAATAGTTTTTCTAGAACACTGCCATATAAGACAATACCAGCACCTAACGTGTTACAGAACTCTGTAACATCCCAGAACATGCAGAATGGAGAATGGACCAATGATGGACTTACACAACTACAAAAAGAAAAATGACCTTAAATGAACTCTGCACATGTCCACAGTGCCATTCTTCACTCATAGGTGAAAAGTGTGAAAATTACCCACTTGGCACAGGAATGGTCTGATCACAAATGTGCTGCTATTGTTGCTTAAAAAATGTGAACACTCTCAGATCTCCCACAGTGCCTTCCAAGCAAAAACTGCTTGAAAATGAAAACAAATTGAAAAGTAAAGTGAAAAAGCAATCTTCAGCTACTTCAGAGACTTTATCCTCAGGTAAAGTACCCGATAATGCTCTCTGAATTAGGGTTGTATGAGTATTGCTCCTGAAACATCACAGACATTTTAATTTGTGTGAATATTCATATCCACAAGCATGTGTTTCACTTGAAAATGTTGAGATGTAAGCTGTTAGCAAGTTAACAACATGCCATGGTGAGCTTAGGGCAGCACTATCACCTCACAGCACGAAGGCTGCTGAGTTCAATCTTAGGTGGAGTCGTCAAGGGTCCTTTCTGTGTGGAGCCTGCAAGTCCTCCCTTTGACCATGTGGGTTTACTTTGGGCACTTCACTTCTCCAAAAGTCCAAAGTCCAAAGGCATGTGTGTTAGGATGACTTGTGCCTCTAAACGTACCCCTAGTGTGTAAGCGCCCTGTGAAGGGATGTTCTTGCACTCTGGCTTGTGCAGCCAGCTGGGCACTGGCTCTCAAGTGATCCTGTCCAGGGTCAAAAGGATTAGAAGGTGAATGATTAGTAACCTTAGCTCAATCTGGCTGGTGCCTGACTGACTCAGTTACACTATGGAAAGTGCAATTGACACACAATAAGACTTCCCTGCTTCTGTCATTAGCTGTGTGGGATATTTGCAGAATGAGTGGTGAATTAGAACTATTGTCTGTATAAAATAAATATAAAAAAGCCTAGTCATGCATTTGGGGTGTTGTTTTTCCCCATTGTACTGAACTTTCTGTAAATTGTTATGCCTCTTTTAACTATTAGAGTTTGGCCAATATCCGTAGAAGAAATCAAAAGGAAAATTTGGGTTAAAAGTAACTAAAACTCTCATATACCAGGGTAATGGGTTTTAAGAAAACAACAAAAAGTCATATTCTTTTACATCTTTTGGATGTTATATCAATGTTTTCTAAAGAAAATGGCATTTATTATATTAACTCTGAAGAGAAGCAGGCTGAACTGACCTATCACAAATCACTGTAAATGTGTAATGCCAGTCTGCTACCAGCTACAGGTAAACGCCATTTAACAACTGCCTTACATTCAGTGAATGGACCTGATATGATGGACCTTTGTTTGACAGAAGCCAAATTGCATTAAGAGATTGATTTGGTGTTCAGGTGACCACTCCGATTGAAAAGTTTAATTAAAGACAGACCTTTACTTCCTGATATTAAAGTGAACAGAGATTGATTGCCGTTAAACAATGCATATCTGTATGAGTACAGAACTGGGACTGTCACAAGCGGGAGAGAAAGGAGATAAAAAGGCAGACATATACGCAAGTGCAGAGGTTTTATTTACAGGGTGAGACACAGATAAACAAGACAGAGCAGGGCAAACACAGTAAGGCGATAAAGAACCAAAGAAATAGACAAAGAACTACTAAAGACAGAACCTATAATAAACAGACAGTAACCCAATAAATGCTAATACAAATGTACACAAGGAAAAGACATGCACAACTACAGGGACACAGACAGGGAATAACAGACTAGGCTAACACAGGCTAACAGACTAGGATAACAGAGGTTAACAGGCTAGGCTAAAATAAAAAGAACACAGACAAAGGCTGACAAGCTCACACTACAATATAACAACAAACATGGGAAAAGTAAGAGAGGTGAGAAAAGCAAATATACCAAGACAAACCAAGAGAAGATCCAGTTACAGGCATAGACAAAAGCCATAGAAACACCATGAGAAGGACAAGACTGTTTATATATATATATATAGGGAAAGCAGCGGGTGAAAACAGCGCCACCTGCTGTATATGTGGGAAAGCGCCTAGGGAGAGTGCAACAGACGGCAAACTGATCCTGACAGGGCTCAGCCGATTGCTGTTATAAAGTTGTCCAACATCACCAGGGCAAGAATGAATCAGATCAGCAATCTCGGTTTTGATGACGTACAATATTTATGTTGCACAGAGGCAATGCCTAATATAATGTTATGGATAACAAACGTCCCTGTCGGTTAACGTGCTAATGGTTTGATTTCTGATGAAAGTGTCGCCTATATTTCATCTTACATAGCGTAACTGTAAACGTGAAAGCGAAAGCATCTGGAATTTGAAGCACTGAAGGCCGTCGTTGCCACAAGTGAGGACACTTGGAAGAGAAAAGCTGATCTTAGGGAAAATTCAGAGGCAACTTCGCTTAAATCTCTGGGAGGAACTCTGTCACCAGATGTTGCAGAGAAAATGTTACAGCTGACACACTGAAACACCCAAGGTTAAGCCCCATTTCCTCCTCCTTTCTCCCACATTTTTATATTAAAAAAAGTCTTCTGTGAGAGCCTATTTGTAACAGGTTGAATTTAAAACCGTGGCAGCCTTTACTTCGGCATCTATGTAGTTGAATGTAAAAAGCATGTTCCAGTATTGCGCTGTGTGCAGCCTGTTCTACCTTTTACTTTGCATTTGTCTGCTTCAGCTCAAAACCTAGATCTTTTTTTAGTATTTTCTTTTACATTTTTGAAATTGCAGAGACATTAACATAATGATTTCGTGATGGTTTGCCATGGCGATCAGTTATGTCCAGTTCACTGTTATTTAGCTAAACTATGCAGTACTGTGCAATAGTCTTAGGCCACTATTCGATTTGATGTTTTAGCTATTGGTAAAATG
>JAUZST010019749.1:0-32858 GCA_034779995.1 Parotocinclus haroldoi
TTGCTCTTGTCAACACAACTTTTCGGATTTCCTGACCTTTGATAAAAGCATAAATTCTCCCAGGGATCCCAAAAATCTGTCTGTGCGTCTGTGTGTAAAAATGATTTTTTTTTTAACAATCCCATAACTTTTGAGCACTGTATAATTTCCATAATACAAACTTGTATGCGTGTGTTGTTACAGGATCTTTAACGAGAGCTACGTTCCTCACGGTCTGAAGGTGGTACGGGTATATGCTCAGCAAGGCCTACGTGGCCTGATCGAGTTGGAGCGCCGCTGGCGTCAGCACTTCCTGTCCAGCATGCAGCCCAAATTTCTGCCTCCTCTCTGGTCCATCAACCACAACCATGAGAAATACCTTCGCAAATACGGAGAAGACCTACCCATAAACCTGAACTGAGCATGCACTCAGCACTTTCCTCCTACAGGTAGAAACATAACAGCCGATTGGGTCAGACCCAGGTGGCCGTGTCCCAACCTGCAGATAGGTCTTAAAGAGATGAACTTTGTCCGAAACTACTTAATGAAGCGAGTTTAACACTAGACTGCACGTGAAGTTGAGCCGGTTTCTGGATCAAAATAATGGTTAAACACTGGTGTCTAAAGGCAATGAGGGGACAAAAGATGCAGGAACAAGAAGGATAAGCGTTCAAAATGTGTGCACTACCTTAAAATGATAGCGTGCTTGAGGAACAGTCCTTGGGTAAAATCATGCTTGTATATTTTAAACAGCCCAAACCTGCCCATGATTTCTTTAATAGGAGTTAAAATATATGTAGGTTAAAATTATTGCAGGTTTGTGGCCCTATTAAATATTTTTGATTAATCGGTGTCAAATGTGGTTTGCCCTGTGTGGCTGTTGACTAGTCATTTTCCCATCCTTGCTTATGTCATTCATCTTTTTGTCAGCCGTTTATGAAGGATTTGACACCATTCCAAGTTGTATACCCTTGTATGGTTATAAAGGTTTTGATGCCTTCTAGACTGTGATAAAGATTTAGAAAGAGGTAAGGATTGGGATTCTCCCTCGGTTCTATTTTTTTCCAAGTCAGGACACCTCAATATGCGTCTTTCCCCCTGACTTGGATGGAGGAACGACCTTAATTTGGCTTATTGTTAGGTTTTATCAGGTTTCCTTTAATACGTTCAGCTTTATGAACACGAATGAGAGACATTTATTTTCAGAATCCTAATCCTTCTATAAGGCAACAGGATTTCCACATTGGAACAACTAAATGCTTTTGCTTTAACTAGAGACACTACAGCTTTATCTTTTATTTACATTTGTCCAGATGTAACCATTTAAAAGCTGTTCTGTTTCCTTAACATGGTATTAAATGTCAAAAGATGGTTCTGAGGTACTGGTGAATGTGTATTTGGAAAAATGTACATTTATGGCATTTAGCAGACCATCCAGAGTGACTTGCAACTGATAGTCTCACAATTCAAGCAATGGTGGGTTAAGGGCCTTGCTTAAGGACCCAACTGTGGCAGCTTGGCAGGGGTGGGATTAGAACCATGGACAGTCAGGTCCAGTACCTTACCGCTAGGCTACCGCAGTTCGCCATATGTTCACATTTGACATCAGTTGTCACTAGAATATTAGAAAAACACATCATATAAATTCAGTCATGCATTAAAATAATTTTTTTTTTTTTTTTTTTTTTTTTTAAATGAAAACATCAGAATGAATAAGCCAAAGGGTTTGTGTTTTTTCCCATTTGTGTTTTCTGAATACACGTTTGTGCTGCTTAAAGTCTGTATTACATTCTGTGAAATGGGTCGTTGACCGAAATGGACGTTGATGGGATATAACCATACTCACTTTAAAAAAAAAAACTATCTCTAAATTGTACAAAAATGCATCAGAGATGGTGTTAAAAACAAGAGCAATTGACTAGTGATAGAAACAACTAAATACTTTTGTTTGAATGAGGATAAATATTCACTAATATGTAGTATTACTAACATGGAAGATTAGCCAGGCTCACAAAGTGAATATAAACAATTTTAAATGTACTGCTCACAAAAATTAAGGGCTATTAAAAAATGGGGGAGGGGCTAATAAAGGTGTTCCACTTACAGTAGGACAGGCACACTTACCAATGCCATTTACATGCTTGTTACAAACGAGCAGCAGAAAATCACCTAAGCACAAGTCACTTGCACAAAGTTTTTAAAGACGTCAACCGCAAGTCTCTAGTTTAAAAGTGATGTAAAAAGCAGTCAAGCTACCAGTGTTAAATTCCTGATTTTTATTCCTTATTACAAGTAAAACATTGGTTGTTAAGCAATGTAATGCATGATCAATAATGAATGTTCTGATGCCATCACATGCTCAGGTAAAGTGTTTACACGTATATTACACGTAGGCCAAGATAACTTTCCATTGCTCCGAGCTCTAGTTCTGACTGGATCTGCTTTTCTATGCTCTTTGGACAATGGGAAGGCTTTGCATGGTGAGCAGAGGGAGGTCTCATATTTAGTGCTGCACGTTTACTGCTTCTAAATTCTCCACACATTCTCTATTAGGGACAGGACTGCAGGCAGACCATTCCACTACTTAGTTATTTACTCATTGTTTTATTTATTTTATATATTTTTATTTTAGTTAGTAAATAAAAGTTTGTGTTCAGTTGTGTAGAAGTCATAAATTAAAATTAAGGCCCCTGAAGTTGCAGTGGCGATTTGGTAGTCCGATGACCAGCCCCGTGCTGGACTTGTTTAGAAGGGATGGGATTAAAACAGGTGGGAAAACAAGGTATGTAAACGGTTTAGAATAAAACGCTAACTGCAGGGTGCATCCCCAACACAGGAAAAGGTTGTGACAGTATGGAAAATGCATATACATTTTTTACTTCTTTACTTTAATTTAATTGCAGATGGCATAAACGGAGATATTTCATGTTTTGTCTGGCCTACTCCATTTCATTGTTTAATAAACATCCGCTCCTGCATTGCGCCTGTAGCACATTGCCAAAAATGTTGGTGTGTCTAAGCAATTGCTACTTTATACTTTTTTGTTGTTGTTGTTGTTGGTTTTTATTTTCTTTTTAAAACAATTTTTCCTTAAAAGATGTTTTGGCACACAGGATACTGAACAAGAGCTGTGCAACTGTAGTTTGCAACTGATTTTCACTGTTGCATTTTTAAATTTCACAATTCTCCACCCATTCCCTGTTGAGGACAGGTGATGGACAGGATACTGACAGGAGCACTGAAATATGAAAAACGCCAATACTCACATTTCTAAAATCACTAAACTAACCCCAATTATAGAAATCAAGCAAATAAACACAAATGTATTTGACATTTTAATTCAAACTTACATGCTTAACTTTCCTATCTTGTATGTAACCCAAGTGTACACATGGCATTAAACAAAGTGTTGGGGGACAGGCCGGGACCCATACCTTAACATGATGTTGCATTCTTGTGTAGTAAAGTTGTCATGTAAAATTGACATTAGTGTATGTAACTTTTTATTGTAACACTTGATTGGGGATGCATTGGTGTCTGAGAGATATTATGGGTGTTCAGTTTAGTCTTGTGCTCTTGGCTTTTACACCATGGAATTCTTCCAAATTCCTTGAATCGTTTGAGTATTTTATCCACTGTAGGTGAAAAATCCCTTTCGATCAATCTTTGAGGAATATTTAAATCATTTGTTGACATGCTTGAAATTCTCTTCCCATCTTTATTGCCCAAATACAACTTTGGTACCAAGTCATGATTTACAATCACCTATTGACAGAACCTGTTTGAAATCATGTTATTACTATTAATATTATTAATGTTGTATCATTTTTACTTTCCTTACTAGCCTTCAATTGTCCCGTTCCAACTGTTTTAGCATGTGCTACAGGTCTGAAATGCAGGATTGGATGTTTATTAACAGATGAAATGAAATTGACCAGAATAAACACGTCTCACAGGTTAATACTTTCTGCAATAAAAGTAAAAGGAAACGTAAGGAACGCTGCATTTTTAAAACATCCTGTCCCAACTTCATGTGATTTTGGGGTCGTCGCGTATTACCACCCACCTTTGCGATAAGAATTGAAAGATTGGGTTTTTGGGAAGTGACGGCACTCTGTACATCAGTGTTCCATACAGTTGACTTTAATTGGAGTTCTGGTTTGTGGGGTGGGGTACAAAGAGCAGGAGTCGGTTTGCTGTCACGTTTGTTTTATTGACCCGGATGTATAAATAACAAAAACTCCATGATAAAGGTCAACTGTGTGGAACACATTTAAGACTGCACCCAGTAAATAAATAAATAAACCTTCCATGGTTTTGCTTAATTATTCACAATTAGATATTTTCTCATTCTTCTCATTTAACAAGGTAGAAAAGAGGTTCAAACGATCAATACCCACGTTATAAGACGCATCACACAGCATTTCCATTCACCATTTTAATTTTTATTATTTACAAAATCACAGTTAAATAAATAGTTTGTAAAAATGTGTACAAAAGATTTTCTCTCTATATGCTTTAAATGAATCAATAACATGACATTGGGTCTTAAGAGACAGTTGGGATTTAACATTTAATTCCTTTTTTTAAACAATCTGGTACTGTGAAATTAAGGCCTCTTTGATTTTGGCATCAGGACAATCGGTCAGTCAGATGTATTGTAGGTCTGAAGCTGTGTTCAACACATGCTACCACGTTCACAGTATTTAAGAAACTGAAAGAAGAGGATGACTGCAGGAGAAAATGACATCATTGAAAAGTGGCACCTTTTGTCACATTTAGGGCTAGTCACAGTTCACGTGGTTAAGTGCATTGTACTGATCACTTGTTGTTTTTGTTTGTTTGTTTTTGTGACCTAAATGTTGTGGGTTGTTTTGTAGTGCATAGCATGTTGGGGAGAGAATCCAAATAACCTATTAAAACTTAAGAACCTTGAGGCCGAACCTCTGTGCGGTCGTTTGAGAAGAGCATTAACACGCTCTTTCGATATTTTCTTTTTTGCTAAGCTTCAGCTGTAATGTAGTAATATCATGAACCTGTGCTGAAATTCTACCTAAATGACGTCTTAATAGCCATGTCATCGTAAAACAGGCTTCTATTGATATTTCAAACTATCAGATTGTCAAATGTCACACACAGGCGTTTTTTTTTCTTTTCTTAGTAATTCGGCTTTTTTAAAAATCTGAACTACAAACAATACGTTTACCTTGATGTTGCAGAATCAGTGTCTTATTTGCCTGATGATGCACTGATATTGCTCTTTTATCCGCACAGTTTTCTAATGGCCAAAGACAGGCAATAAAATGCTAACAAACCATTGGAAATTAGGAAACGGAGAGAGCGCCTAGAATTTGACTGAGGCACCACCACCTATTTAGGACCAACTGCTCATTATTGCTCGTTTGTTGTAGTGTACTAGATTTTTTTTTTTTTGTCTCCATAACCAAAATAAGATGCATTGCTGTAGATGAACAACAGCGGCTATGTGAACTGCATGATGTCTTAACATCTTTCTAACTTTGTTTACCGATGGGAACAGGAGACTTTTTATAAGTCAAGAATCTCTTGGATGCAGTAAATGGTTTTGCTGGTGATCTCAGAATGAAGCACAAGTTCTTTGGGGATAAACAAGCTGAGACAGACATCAGTATTCATACAGGGACATCTGCTGGCATGCACACTCAAAGTGTGACAATCTGCCAGAACAAACTGGCTTCAAATGTAGTATATCTATACACCCAAGCAAACGCTTCCCCTTCATACGCAAGTTATCGCACTTTGCACACAGACTTATGCACATACATTCAGAACGGACGAGAATACACACAGGCACTCTGCAAATGCAACTGACATTTTCAATGTTGGCACAAATCAAGCACATTGGAGGCTTCCTTAACGTAACATTAAACCCACAGGAATATAAAAAAGAATTGGCGTGGGCTGTCTTTGAAAAGATGCTCCACTCAGTTTATTCACATCAATTATCCCCAGTGCCTAACTGCTACTTATTTTATTTTTTTTACATGTATAATTATCAACTGTACTTTACCTTTCTTGACCCCGCTAGAGCAAGAACAGTCACAGGGACATTTTCATCAGTGATGCTGTTTAGGTGCTCCCTTATTTCGAAACAAAGCATGTGCAAGCCTTTCCTATATGCAACTAGAATTGCATCTCATAATCCAAAAGCAGCGTGATAGTAAAATTCAGATTACAATCGCATAATAAATGATTTTGTCATTTTTCTTGAAAGAGCTGTTTTGTATTAAATAGTGCTCTGTAATTAAAATGTAGAGTAAAAACTACTTTTAATTACACTCAATTAATAAGAATTGAAGAATCAAATTTTCAGTTTTGTCAAATGTTGGACATTAACTAACTGAAATAACATTAAGGGAAGAAAAAATGTCGGTTATATTAACCTGAGCAGGAACTTGGTCCTTCTCCTTATAATTATCTTCAAGCATTTCATTATTAAAGGGAAAATAAAAGGTTATAGAGACCAGGTTTCTTCATTAGAAGTGCTCATGTGGTGCAACAGGTATGCGCCATTTAACATCCATCTGTTTTCTTTAATGTCCGAGATCTTAAGAATTATAAAGGGAAGTAAAAATCCACATTATGTCTATATAATTAATGTCTGAATGACAGAGAACTAGTACGAGTGACTCTTTGTGGCAGCAGCAGACAGAAAGAGTACTGGAGTATTGAAGGCAGAAAACAGCATGGTAAAGTTCAGTTTGTTTTCGTTATTTGTAACTGCATCGCATTTTATAAAGGATACAAATAAGAATGGCTCTATTGTACAATATAGTACTGTGCTAATTGTTTTAATTAATTGCTGCCTTTTTAATTCATATTATTAGTTAAATAAAACACTGTGCAAAGTTTCTAAACAGCTACCGTGTAGCTGTTGTAAAGTCTGGTTAACATCTGTATCACAGACCATAATGCAGATGTTAAATGGTGCACACCTGTAGTTTGTTAGCCCACCACTTTGGGGACCAGGGTGAAACTCCTAGCACCTCCTTCCAGGTTGGCCAAAATGTGGAGGAGGGGAGGGGATCCGTAATGGGGCTATACAATTGCGCTGTAACAGCGACCTCATCCAGTACCTCCATGTGCTTTACTCTGTTTTTGTGATTTGCAGGATAACCCCTGAGAGGGTTTAGCAGACGTGGTGTAAATGTGCTTAGCGAATCACAATGTTATACTTTATCTCTCAATATCAGCTGGCAATGATTTGGAGAATACCATCTAAATACCTATCTTCTCAAGAGCTACTTACATTTTTAGTTTTATTAGGTAAATAATATCTCAGCGAGATAAACCCAAATGGCAACTTGGCAGTGTTGGTGCTTGAGTCCTTAAATGTATTTGTTTATTAGTTTTCACATGTATTCGCGCCAGTGGACCGAGCCAGTTGTGATGCCCAGCTTGGCCAGAAGTTTCCAAAAGCGCTCATACCCTGTGCCTATGCTATAGGGCTCGCATATTTGTTTGCTGGTTTATTTAATGCATCAGCATTCTATACACGGCAGGAGCAAGGCTACATCGATACTAGTCTGCCACGTTTACATTAGGCCAATTTAGAGCAACCGATTAACTGATGTCTTTTGAATGTTTGAGGAAACTGGAATACCCAGAGTAAACCCATGCACGCATGGGGAGGACAGGCAGAGTTCGAGGTCAGGATTGAATCCGGGAACATCTGGCGCTGTGATACAACTGCACTAATCATGCCACCCAGGTTAGTGCATTTAGACAACTGCACCAGCATGAGCCTGTAATCTACTGGGTTATAGTTTAGTACCATAACAACTGGGCCATTTTGGGTGTGTCTGTAGTAATGCTTTGTGTCAATGCTATGTGAGATCCGACTTTAGTTAATATCTGAAAATGTCCCTGTGCCTGAAGCCTTACAGTTAAACCCTCTTCGATCAGGAATGAACAAAGTAAGAATTTTGTCTGTGGATGTTGGACAGTTGGTTGTACTCGGTTCTCCCTCGTATGGAAGCGGCACTTGTTCGCTGGGTTACAGTTCTCCCTCCAGCATGCAGCTGAGGTCTTGATCCAGCGTGTGGCTCGGCTGCAGCTTGGGTTTGAGATGAGCCGCTGGTCCCTGCAGCCGCTGCAACTCCAAGATGCTATCGATGGCGCTCTGCAGGTGCGCACTGAGCCCGCCTTCCTCCTCCAGCACACCTGAAACATCCAACTTGCTTCTTTTACTCTCCAAAGGACATACATCTTGAATGAAACGCTCTGCGTCCTTGGGTTTGTGCTCTGACTTTCCTATAGAATCATGGGATGTCCTGCTCATGTCCCTGCTGGCTTTATATCTCGCCACTCCTTGGTTCTGGTCCATATCTATCACTTTAGGACTGAGCAAGGAAGGCTTAAGTGATTCCTGTTTCTCTTTTACATTACCCCCTCCATTAATTAGATGCCCGTCAGAGGTTCGTTTTTGTCCAGGGGTGCCCTGTGGTTCATCGCAGACAGAGTTATGGACGACTTTGCGAGATCCAGACTCGTGTTTGATGGTGAGGCGCAGTGCTCCTTTGCTCCTTGAGCGATATGTTTTAAGACCTGGAGGTCTGTCTGAGAGTAGAGCCCACGCAGGAGGAGACGGAGGACTCTTCGACGATTCGGCATGGCATAAAGGCACCATGCTGCGTTGCCAAGATGTTTTTCGCAAGGACATCAAGAAGGACTCTGTTAAATAAAAAAAAATTCAGATGACCATTTGCGACAGTAAGCATGAACTGATATGGTTTATACGTTATACAGTGGTGCTGAAAAGTTTGGGAACTAATATTCACTATTCATAAGTGGCAAAATGTGTGATTGTTTGTGCAGCAACTGTTGCACGTCACCAGTACAGAATGGTGCCAGATCTGGGATGCGGACAAGTTTCCACACATGAACAGCTTCCCCAATATTTCTACTGGAATAAGGTCAGGGCATTTTCTTGGTAGATGCTCAGGGTCTCCGTATTTCTACATCTTTCTGACGAGATTTAGTTTAGACCGACAGATGTCCTGACATTTTCCATTAGTACAATGTTTTCTGGTATTATTCATAATTCATTATTTCAGTAATGATGGCAAACCATTCTGGTCCAGATGCACCAAAACATGAAACTACCACCATCATTTTTCACAAACTGGATAATGTTCTTACGCTAGAATGCTGTGTACTTATTTAAACAAAAATGTATTTTGTTCTTATCTGCCAACAAAATATTTTCCTGTTGCCTTCTGGCTTGTCCATATGCCACGTGCTGGGCATGAGTGTATTTATTGAAGAGCAATGAGGTTCTCAGAATGCTCTTTTGTTCATTTACAGTATTTAGCAGACGCCCTTAGGCAGAGCGACTTATAAGCGATTTATTCTTACAATTCAAGCACTGGTGGGTTAAGGGCCTTGCTTAAGGAACCAACTGTGGCAGCTTGGCAGTGGGGAGATTTAAACCCAGGACCATCACCCAGTCCATTACTTTAACCGTTAGGTTACTGCAGTCCCATGTTCATCCCATGATACACTTGCACAAACATCCGTTGTACAGATCAGACTTTTTCCCTGTTCTTTAAATACAACAGGGTGTCCCCTCGCAACTGATTGTCATCCCATTGATTGAAAACACCTGACTCTAATTTCATCTTCGAAGGCGCTGCTAATCAGTGGTTCACATACTTTTGCCACTCGCGTATATGCAACATTTGATCATTTTTTTGGCATTAGATAAATGATCAAATATAATATGTCTCGTTTTTTAAGTTGTATCTAACTGGGTTCGCTTCATCTACTTTCAGGATGTGTGAAAATCGGATAACGATTTAGCTCGTATTTATGCAGTAACAGAAAGATGTGAAGAGTGAAACTAGTGAACAGAAAGGAAACAGGTTTCCTAAGAGCAGCTTTACATTGAGAGCTGTAGTCCAGCCATTAAGGTAATTTCCCTAAACACCAGATGATTTGATTGGTTTCTTAATTTGATAAAGTTGGAAAGTTACCAAACCCTTAGCCCTCGGGGTCTGTAGCTGTGAATGTTCGTTAATGACCACCATCCACTACTATGTGAAATCTATTGTTATTGAGCAAGGTGCCAAGTTATAGAAATAAGCACAATTAAAACGTTTTTGTTTGAGTGAATGAAGGTGACCTGGATCTCCCCTGGCGCGCCGTCTCTCCTCGTTAAGTACAAGTCTCTCTGACTGCAGGAACAACCGCTCCAGCATCACCATCTCTGCTGAGGGACTCTCTTGCTGCACAAAGTAATAGCAGCAACCATTGGATTAAAGCAGGCAGCTTCAAGGTATACTCCAGAGATCATGGCGAGTATCGCAGACAGTCATTTTAACGTTGCCAAATGTTGAGAATTGAACCTGTTGATTGACCGGAATTTTGAATGTTGTCACACACTTTAAGTTGTCGTAGTGTCAGAGTCTTTTCTTTTGCATTGCTGAACATTGCAGCATTGCAAATTGGCTCAGACTCCTCTAAATGATGCAGTTTGGGTAGACTCATCGCTCATCTTTTGAAGTTACTGATGACCATTTCTTGTTGTTTACCCATTTCTTTGTTTTTCAGAATAAATATCTAGGCTATTCCTTCCAAAAGAGATTTTTCATGTCCATTTTCATACTTCTTGCTACCAGTAAGTTCTTCACGGAAACTGTGTTTTGAAAACAGCCGGTGTTGCTCTGTATGCAAATGAATAGTTTTAGTCTGATAAAACTATACTCTCTTCTGTTCCAGATTTCTTGATGAAGTTGCCTTGATAAAATCTTTCTTCTTCATGTAAGGTTTAATATGGAAATCATTATGATGTATAATTTTTTTAATAGTTGTGTGTGAACAAGCTACAACTACCCTTCTCTTTCTCTTACTTAAATTACTTTCTAGACTGCGTGTTGCCCATGAGAAGAAATTAAGGAAACTGTCTCTGAGTGAAAGCTTTAGCCTTTTAGGCTTTTGGAGAGACGCATGGGCATGAATTTGCGTGGAGTCTCCTATAGATCTACTCAGTAATCCAGAGTAATATTATCTTTCTACGACCCCAGCGTTCTACTGGGATATGTGCCCTTGTAAAGTGGGTCTGATGACTCCCCTTCTACAGTATGTGAGAACACTTTTATGCATATAACTAGGCCGATTGATTGCGCTAGGAGCACTAACTGTCCAATTCATTTTTTTTTTTCTGGATTCTGTAAAATGATGGGTACTGAAGAGGTGGGTACTGAATGTGGGAAGCTGTGACTTACATGAGACTCTGCCAGTAAAAGCTGCCTGTATTTGTTCAGCATGTCTGTGGTACGTTTCAGCAGCAGACCTGATGCATTCTCAAACTGCTTATCCACTACACAGAGACAAATGGTCAAGTAGCATGTAGTTTTTCATTTCAGCTTCACATTGATTATTGACAGCAACACACATGATTTGCACAATGGAGGCCAAATTCTGTTTGTTTGGATCTTTGTGGAGAAGCATTCATATTTCAGCAGAGTAATGACAGTGCTTTACAGTACCTACTTGAAGAATACAAAAGATCAAGTTGTGTTGGCTATCAAAGATTATCTTTCACAGTTACAAGACATAAACGCCAGCATTTAGTAATATCATGATATTTACATTTCCAGCATTTAGCAGACGCCCTTATCCAGAGCGACTTACAATTAATACAGTCTTACATTTTAAGCATTTGTGGGTTAAGGGTCTTGCTCAAGGACCCAACTGTGGCAGCTTGGCAGAGGTGGGATTTGAACCCTGGGCCTTCTGGTTCAGAGTCCAGTACCTTAACTGCTAGGCTACCACAGTCTCATTATGATATGGTCTTAGGGAATTCTGAAATGTATTAGAAGAATACCTCCATTTTAATCAGAATACAATAATTCACTAGTGGTCTCAGACTTTTGGCCCTCATTGTAGATAACATAGACATGATCCTGCTATATGAAGTAAGAACAAACACACTTGTTTCCCTCACCGAGAAATACAGTCTGATCACTTAAATTCACTATAGATGACAATTTTAATTTTTAAAAAAATATATTTTTTGGAGGGGGAGGGGCTTATTTGTTTTATTTTTTTACTCGAGTCTTACATGATAGCAGATCAGCTTGGCTGGGTAAGGCTCTGGCACAGGTATGGTAGGGCAATAAGTTTCTCACAGCATCCTCTAGTGATAGGAATGAAGAATAAACGTTGGGATTGAGAACAGCCTCCTGGTCAGAACAGAGCTGTTGCTTGACTCTGTGAATTGTGAACATACACACAAGCAAGATATATTTACCATGTTAAAATGTATTTTGACAAAATGCATTTTAAAATCTGTAATTCATTATTATCCTGCCATTGGTAAGAAATGATTGTTGGGCACAAATGATCTACAGGTGTCTAGAACAGTAAAGCGCATTGGCTGACCTGAGCTGACGCATCCCTGGAGTGAGGATTTCCCTTGCCCTGACAGATGGAACCTACAGCAGAATAGAAAAAAGACACAGAGCACACTGGTTATGAAATAGCGGTGGGAATACTGAATGAGATTTCATTCACTGTCCAATGGGGAAAAACTGTCATGGGACAGCTTTGGTTGTTGACAAGCATTTTGAAAAAAATCTTTTATTTTTACCTGGATTGGATTGAGGAGCTGTGTTTCTTGGGAAGACAAAACCTCACAACTCTGTTGCTTGTCCAGTGAGACCACTTCACCACCAGCCATCAAATCAGGAGCTCTAAAACCTGATGTAAACAGTAAGAGACAACTACCTTTAAAACAGCAGCATACAGCACAAGTTGTTTTCGATGCTGAGGTGTGACAGCAGTGGAGGTAGTGAGCAAAGAGTTCAAGCCCCGGCACTGACAGTTGCTTCCCTTGTACATTGTAAGTTAGATCAGTTACTAGTTGCCCTGGATATGAGCATCTGCTGAATGAGCTTGTTTATTAGTATCTTGGCTTAAGGAGATACCGTCTAAGCCAGTGGTATCCAGACTCCTAAACTTGCATTTAGTTTAAAATGCTTTTTGTTTTGTTTTTTGTTTTTTTTTTTTTAACCTTGGACCTTGGTGAGACTACAGAATGGAAATGCACTTTGACAAAAAAAGAACGTACACAGATATAAAAGTCGGATTTCCGTAAAACTCTGCATTCAGTAATGTTTAGGGCAGATGTATAAAAGATTACAGTTGTGGTCTGTTTAGAAACTGGGTCTTGCCCCAAAAGGGTCTAAAAGCACTTCTCCTGCTGCCCTGTAAAAAGGCCCTCAAAGGCTACTTTTGGGTAATGTACCTCTTTGAGAGATTGTTTGCACTGGTGTTGTGAATATGAATCCTGGACTGCTACAGACCAAAACAATAAACAAATCAAGGTTTTCTTTGGAATTGATCCCAACGTCTTTGTAATCTGTGTAGAAACATACTGCCGCAACAGCTGGTGTAATGATCTGGGGAGCAATTGCATACAGCGATTGCTCAGACGTAGTAGTGATATTTGGGACGCTAACAACTCAGCAATTATGTGCAGGACATCCTGCAGCCGTGTGTCTCATGGACCCCTCAGCAGGATAGATGCCAACAAGGAAACAAGGGTTTTCCTTGGAATGTATTTGCCAAACTGCAACAATTTGCCTACTTGATTGCCAGCTGAACAATTCTGGGACAATTTGACCGACAACCTGAGTTTACAGAGGATCTACAGACCCGGCTGCAATATCTGTGTACCAATGTGCCACAGGATACCAAAGGGAATCTGTGTGCCTCCATGCCCAAATATAGGCCATCTTCTATCCAGGCTAAAAGTTATCTTAAAGCCTCCTGTCAATTGTGAGTGTAATTGTTACTGTTCTACACCAGTTTACTGCAGGTCATTAAGCCACAAATAAATCTTTAAGAAGAAACAAGCCCTCTTTTTCCCAGGACACAATTCAGGACTTGACTTGATCCTGCCTTGATTAGATGTGTAGGACCATACTCACTGCTTTGCTGACTGTGTTGCTGGATCCCATTGAGGCCAGACTCCAGGCCTCCACCAGTTGATGCAGACATGGGTAAAGGTTGTTGCTCAGGCACAAACATCTTTTCTGGAGTAGAGGGACTCATGCACAGCACAGACTCCTCCTGCACGTTTGCGCTGAGGAGTAGAAATGCTGAGGAGGCTGTGGGTTGTCTGTCTGAGAGTGGGGGTGTAGGAAACGTAGTAGAGTGGGTGCTCCCAGCGCACTGGGGTACAGACGGCGAGGCCACCATGTCACTGTGCTCTGACCCAGAATGCACCGGTGTGGGAATGCCTCCACACTCTGACAGCACTGAAAGGACCTCCGATGGTGCGCATACAGCCAAAGATGTTGATGAAGGCTCTGTCTCACTAGCAGCAGGTGAGATGTGGTTCTCCAGGGAATCAGTAGAGGTTGAAGGTTTAATGGGTTCCTGTGGACAGACATACATTTTATTGTTGGCTATCCAATGGATGAATACATTCAAAACCTTAATCGACATATTGCTTGGTTTACTTGTACTGGATGGTGTATATAGATTTGATTTAGTGCAGTATGTCCTCCTTCAACAGTTTGCTTCTCTGTCTGTGTAATTAGGTGTTTGGACAGTGACGCAGTGGGCTCTGGAGAATTGGTGCTCTCTGGTACTGCCTGCAGAAGAGTGATGACTGGAGAAGGCTGTTTGTGCATTTGGGCAACAGTGGGTTGCACAGAGTCTGGAGGAGATAATGTACTCTGCCGAGACAAGTATAAAAGCATTACATAAGGCCCATACGTGCTTGGACTTGACAACAAAATGTCCAGAAATGACCTTCTAAGCAGCAACAACGTGAAACTTACTTGTACAATACTATGAAGTTGTTCGTTTGCTTCATTTTTAACTGACGCGGGTCTCTCAGGCAGAAGAAGCACTGGGGTCTGTGGAAGACTTAGTTGCTCCTCATGGCCCCTGGCCATAGGTCTCTGTGACTGGGACATAAAGGGCAAGCTTTGCACCATCGAGGGACCATTCACTATAGATATCGAGGTCATATCAGGAGCCAGCACACTGGAACTGTTGATTAAAGTGATCTGCTTCCCTAAAGCAGGGCTGTGGACAACACCACTATGTTGCCCCTGTGCATGAGCAGTGTAGGCCCCTGTTAACTGTGCTGGCATCTGGAAGACAGTAGGGGGTCCTGACTGAAGCTGCAGAGGGCCTGACAGGAGGGCACCCTGACGGAGGGTGAGCTGTCCAGTTGGAGTGGTGAAGACGGGACTAAAATTGAGTTGCCTGGGGCGTACCGTTACAACCTGTGATCCGTCAACAAGCTGGCCTGCCGGAGGCGCTCCACTTGGAATTGGATTGCTTGCTGTGCTGAGAAGGGGCCTAATGGTGTTTGCCGGCTGGTTTACAGAGCTTTGGCTGGGCAGAATGAAGTGGCCTTGACCTTGAAAGAGACCCTGTGGCTGTATGACAATGGAGCCTCCCTGGTTGACTAGCTGCAGACTCACAGGCTTGCTGAGTGTTGGTGTTGGCTGCGAAAGTAGGGGTTGCCTGGAGCCAACAGGAGAGGAAAGCAGGATGTTCTGTGTTGCAGCTGGTGGAATGAAAGCTATTCCTGTGGATGGTTTTTGTTCTGGTGGTTTTGGGCTAATCTGGACCAGTCGTGGCTGGATGTTGATTGGCATCTTGGGCTGGATGGGCAGAGGTGTCCTCTGTAGTATGATCTCTGGAGGTGCTGCAGTCCTCACAGCAGGGCTTAGTGTGAGGCCTGGTAGAGTTTTGTGGATGATCATGCTCGAGCCTTGTGCACGACTCAAGGAGAAGGACGTCTCTGTGGGAGGTGCAGGAAATACATTTCCAGGCAAGAGCCCCATTAGTTGGGGTGCTGCAGGCTTGAGCGAGGGGCATCCTGGTCCCACTGCTAACAGGGATGGTTGAGGAGGCTCCACAGCAACTTGTGTGTCCCTGGGCAATGTTGGGACCCCAGAGACATTAAGTGATTTAGACAGATATGTAGGTGAAGATGGGGGATTACCAGTTGGGTAGAATGAGAGAGCTTCACCAGACTGAGCAAGTCCAGCCTCTAAGGCCAGTGTGTGTTCAGTGATATCAGCCTCTTGGAGACTCTGCTGCAGGATGTCACATGTTTCCTCTTCCTCTTCCTGTTGTGGTGCCACCTCTGCCTGGACATCTGAAGGATCACACACCTCTTCTGACTCCTCATCCACTCCTGGTGAGGCCAAAAGTGCATCATCCAAGAAGGAGAGGTCCACACAGCCTGATATAGGCGTGTCATGTGAACCAGAATCATCTGCCAACAGAGAAACGGGGCTCTGGAGAGGAAAAAGGGGAGCAATTATTTAGTTTGGAAAATATGGATATGTTCACCGATCAATTTATTAGGGACACCCCCTTTTTGCCTATACTCATTGTCCATTTAATCAGTTCCACTTACCTTATAGAAGCACTTGGTAGCTCTACAATTACAGACTGTAGTCCATCTGTTTCTTTACATACTGTTCTTTGATCGTTATAACCCCGCCATGACCAGCACAGATCAGGTATTAATTGGGTGGTGGATCATTCTCGGTGACACTGCTGTTGTGGTTTTGTTGATGTGTGCTGTGCTGATGCACGTGGATCAGATACAGCAGTGCTGTTGGAGCTTAACACGCAAGTGTTACTGCTGAACTGAAAATAGTCCACCACCCAAAAATGTGGGCAGCATTTTGTGAGCATTGATGAAGGATTAGAGGATTTTTACCAACACAAATTGTGCACAAGCTATTGTTTCAGTGGGGCAATATGGTAGATGTGTCTAATAGAGTGCACAGAGAGTGATCACAGAGTTTCGAAACTCCAGCAGCACTGATGTGACTGATCCACTTGTACCAGCAAAACACAAACTAACACAGCACCACCACACCAGTGTCTCTGCAGTGCTGAGAATGATCCACGACCCAAATAGTACCTGATCTGTTCTGGTCCTGACCATTGGAGAACAGAGTAAAGGGGACAAACAAAATATGTAGAGACAGATTGTAGACTGTGTATATGGGAAGTGTTATTGGTGTGATTTAACCCTTTAAAACCATTCTACATACTACTTTTCTGTCATTCTAAGTAGCAGCCAAATTTCTAGCTGGTAGAAATATAGTGTGGCTGAGGTAAAGCAGCAGTGAAATACTCTCTGTCCCCATGGACAACAAAGTAGTCAGAGTCTCAGACTCACCGGGGTATCTGTGAACAGGGATGGCTCCCCAGAGGATGAATTAATGAGCAGGTCTCCACTCAGCAGCTGCTTGAATGGAGGAGAAGGTAGACCGTTATTTGTTGGGAAGGCTTCTAACGTTTCCCAAATGTTATTTTTCTAACATACAATTATAGATTAAAAAATGTATAATTATGCTACTATACACTACGTCTTACTATACTATACTATACTATACTATACTATACTATACTATACTGAAGGACTGTGGTAGCCTAGGTTAAGATACTGATCTATAGACCTAATGGTCCAGGGTTCAAATCCCACCTCTGCCAAGCTGCCACAGTTGGGTCATTAAGCAAGACCCTTAACCAATTGCTTCAACTAAGACTGTATACACTGCTACACCACACTACTGTATACCCTATGTAAGACTGTATATGTTGTAAGTCACTCTGGATAAGGGCGTCTGCTAAATGCCATAAATGTAAATGTAAGATAGTGCTGTCGTCACACAGCTCTGGAGACTTGGGCTTAATTCCCAGGCCAGACATTGTGTGCAATGTACATGTTATCCCCGTGTCTGTGTGGATTTCCCCTATTTACTCTGTTTTTCCCCATGTTCTACGTACTTATGTCAGTTGTGTGCATTTGCCCTGTGTTGGACTAGTGACTGGAGTTTGTTCCCGAATTGCTTCCTGGACTGCTGCCTAAGGCCGGCCCTCCCCCACCAATTCAATTCACGAATGAATTGGATTAAGCGGGTATTGAAGGTGAGTCAATATGTATGTGTTATACAGCTGACTAGTTCATATATTCGAGAAATTAGAATGTGTTGGGAGAATAGATAAATATATAAAATAGTCTATTAAATACCTCCTTTGTTCCATGAAGGAAGTCATTTAGGGCTTGTGGGTCACTAGTAACACAAAGTAAAAAAAAATATTCAACAGATATTTGTCATGGAAACATTTTACTGCACTGGTTTGTTCATACTTAAATGTCATTAACGTTTCACGTAGCATGCTTTCATTGTGGGCTGCCTACGATGGGCGGAGTCGGTTCGAACTTACCACAACACATCAAGTAAACACGTGCCATCTTCATCCTCCATTTCAACTGAGGCATGTTAGAGACACAAGGGAGCACCCAAATGAAAAATCTTGACTGATTAAAATAAAATAAGCCTGTACAGAGTCAGATGTTCTCCTAAAATTCAGGCTGAGGCAGGAACTTGGTGTGATTAACTGGAATGCTCACCTCAGAAGATGGGGGCTCCATTAAGAGTATTGGGACGGAGGGAGGGTGCATGTGTCATGGGCCACGCATCAGGAACTGAAACCAGGCCTGCAGGGGTCAGGTGGCCAGGACTTAACTCCAATAGCAGGCACATCACAGTGTTCACTTAAACATAATGGACAACTGTTGTTACATTTCATACTTCAGTGAAACACAAACATAAGACCTGACACCAAATTTCATTGGATCACTAAGCAGCACATTTCAACCGAACTTCTATATAAAAATATAAGAACTTTGTGTAAAACAGTCTTTATAGTGACTCCATTATAGTATTTTTTTTTAACCTTTTACTCTACGTGACAGTGGCAGATAACTTAGTCTTTCATATAAATATTAGGACAGAACCGTTGCGTAATTTCATGTGTCATGTCTGCAGTTTGGGAACCACAAAATAGAATATTACATTATTAAGCGCAGTACAAGCCCAGAATTTGAGATCATTTGTGAAAATGCTTGGATCTTTGTGGAGACGCATTATCAGCAGAATAATGACCCACAACACACCTCAAATACTAGCAGTCACTACCTGAAGAGCAAAGAAAATCGAGGGGTGTTGAATGTTATGCACTTTGTCGCCCAACCTAAATCCTATTGAGCATTCATACGGACGCTTGAAGACCGAGAAGTTAGACAGTCAATATATTTGTACAAACTTGTGCAAGAACACACTCTGTAAAACACATTTACTTTTCTAAAACATTCAATTTTTTTACTCTTATGCTGATTATATGATTTGTAATCATAAACATTGTATGAAATTTAACAAAAACATTCTCATTTGTGGTCTCAGACTGTTGGCTCCAATTGCATGTGGAGGAAAGATGTCATTTGTAGCTTCTTGTCAGGTACAGCCAAATTTTTTCACTTTCCACGTATCCTATGATCTTCTTTCTTCAGCTGCTTCCATGAGGCATCTCCACTGAGGATCTAGTCTGCTAGATATTAGACCTTTCTCAGGTTTCACACCGGATGCCCTTCCTGTCCTTTTTGACCTTGGGACAGACAAGCCGGTCTTTCTAGTGTTCCAGTGTCCAAGCACGGTGTACCCCATTTGCACAAACACAGGGAGAATATGGAACCTCCACATAAACATGGCCAAGACTGCGAATCAAACCAGGCAGCTGTAAGGTGACAGTGCTAACCACATGAGACATGGTGGCACTATGAAGGCAATGGCAATTTAAGGAAAACACAACCCCGCAATATCACAAATCCTCCACCATACTTTACAGTAAGGGCTGGAGTTTACTGTATAAGCACCTTGTTTGAAATTTTTAATCTAAACCCACCTTTGTTGCCCAAAAATGCTTTTTTTTTTGTCTCTTCTGAACAGAGATCTGTGCTCCACTCAAACTTCCACTAGAGTTCTGTGAACTAAAAGGCATACGCTTTCAGCCAAATCAAAGAAGAGATTTTGTTCTGTCAAGCTTTTTTTCACGGAGGTGGTGAAAGAATGTACAGTAGAATCAGGGATGATGAAATGATATCTCAAAATCACCACTGGTAATCATAAGATGAATTTGGCCTCTCCAGCCATTCTCCTTACCCTTCACCAATACAAATATAGTGTCCCTTTGCATAGAAACTTTCTATGGTTCATCTCGGAACCAAAATAATTAAAGAAGCATAATTTCTGGCACGAAATGTGTTCATCTATTCCATTACTCCTCTTTGCAAGCCTATAGATGATATGCAGACATTATTTCTAGGTCATAAAAACCTTAAGACTTTGGTTTATAGTTCCCAAACCATAAAGCCTGCTTGGTCTTGTAATGATCTGACCAGACATCAAGTCTGCTTTCTCAATCCTGCGCTGACATTATAGCTCTTTTCCCCCCTCGATCCTACTCGGTTCTTTCACAGAGGATGTAAACAGTGTGGGCATCTGCTTCGGCGGAACGGGGACACGCCGATCCAGGGCGATCGCTTTTCATTACAACGAGGGGCACTTCCAACGTGTCTAGTTAGTAGATTTTGCAGGGGAGGTCCTTTCAAAGTGGCAGACCCCGATCCAAATATAACACCGGATCTCGTTTTTATTTACAGCCCGCAAACCGCATTAGATCCTCGTTACGGCGTGGCGCAGCGCACAATGAACAGGCAGTACACGGTCATAACACGTTTCAGTCTGGCTCTCTGTCGAAACTGACTCACTCTACTGTTATGTAGACCAAAACGATTTTTTTATAGCCATAGCCTATATGTACTTAACAAAAACGAGGCTTGTTGCATAAAAGCAGAACCCTGAACGCGTCTGAGCTTAATGATGAGAGGCGCTGATGTTTCAGGATACCAGTGGCTGGTTTCTGCCTCGTAGCAACAAAAAGGCAGCTGTAATAAGACGCGTTGGGGTTTGTACCTGCACACATCTCATCCCCCGCCTGTCATTTCCTCATCTAACTTGAAAGGCGAAGTAAAAAAAACTCACCGCTTCTTTGTAGGGTTTTATTGTCCTGTCAGGCGGGCCTCTGCGCCATCGATTCTCACTCAGTAGCCTTTTGAGATGCTGAGGCTGAGGGAGGAGGAGGGGTGATGGGGGAGACTGGGCTGGGTGAGAAACACCAGCGTGAGCCGATCTGAACACAAAGGTAGTAAAAAAAACAGATAGCACACCGATTGGCGTGTCTTCATCCCCCAAAACGGCGAGATGAAGATAGACGGCGCAAACATTTCAAAAACAGCGCGTGTTGTCCCGGACCACCACGCGCATGAGACACGAGCACATTAAAGATACAATAAACATCAACAGACATTCGGCAAGCTTCACCTAAATCCACAGTAAAACAGCTAAAAGATTATTTAAGTATATCCAAAGTTTAAAACAACCACAATGTGTTAAGAGTAGACTTTTATTAGTAGACCTGTATGTAGGTTTTTTAGCCGCCTTTTTCTTGGTCTGGGCTCCAGCGCATATCATCAGAGAACACGGGACACCAGTCCGTCGCAGGGCTGGGTAGGGGTCACTGTTGCTGCGCTGGATTATAATAACCTGACCGGCCAAGCTCACACCAAACCAGGCAGTTTCTAGACTATTTAACGTATTGGGACGCACCCTGAATTTAGAGGGGTACAGCTGCTGAGGGGTATGCTTGCCAATCAGACTTGGATAAGCCTGTTAAACACTAAACAGTGTAGATTAAGGGATTTAACACTGAAGTGTGTGTCATTCCCATGGATGAGAAACGATGAAAAAAAATTTTATGCGATTTTTAAAATTTATTTGTTTATGCTAATGTAACTGATGTATTTGCTAATTTAATGATGTGTTGCTGTGGTCTTATACAGTGTGTAATGAAAGTACCCTTTGTTTCATTGCAGTTATTTGCTTCTTCTTATCCTTCTTGAGATAGTTCTACTCCTTCATTGGAGTCTAGCTGTTTAATTGAACTGATTGGACGTGATTAGGAAAGGCACACACCGGTCTATATAAGACCTCACAGTGCATGGCAATGCAAATGAGAATCATGAGGTCAAAGGAACTGCCCAAGGAACTCAGAGACAGAATTGTGGCAAAGCACAGATCTGGCCATGGTTATTAAAAAAAACTGTGACCATTCGTGACTGGCCCAGCCAGAGCCCTGACCTAAACCCAATTGAGCATTTCTGGAGAGACCTGAAAATGGCTGCCTTCCAATATTCACCATTCAATCTGATGGAACTGGAGAGGAAGAATGGCAGAGAATCCCCAAATCAAGGTGCTCAAAAGGTGCTTCTACTAAATACTGAACAAATGGTCAGGAATACTTATGACCATGTGATGTTTCAGGTTATCTTTTTTAAATTAAAAATTTCAAAAATATTAATAACTACACATATAACTATGAATTGTCATTACTTTGTTTGCAGCATAGCTGAATTTCCATCAGTTCATGGAAATAAACCTAAAGAAACTGGCTTGGATGAGATTATTAGCTGCTCTATCTTTGAAAAAAAATAATGGAAATGTTGGGTCCCTGAGCAAGGCCCTTAACCCACCGTTGCCTGGACTGTAAGACTGTATGAGTTGTAGGTCGCTCTGGATAAGGGCATCTGCAAATGTAAATGTAGTGATACATGTTGATATAATGCCTGTCTTTGGTAAGTCCACCTAGGCAGAATCCAGGCTGGGAGGCAACATCACTATCCACTGTAGCACTTTGTCACCGGGTGCACATAATTCTTCATCTAAAATAAGGCAGACTTTGTGGGGGCTGACACCTTTCACAAGAACACAGGTTGCATTCATAAGCTGAAATCCAGTCAAATGCATGGAAGGATATGGGTTGTTGTTAGGCGGGATGATCCCTTGACCAGGCTTTCCTCACACGACCCAGCCACAAGGCACCCCGATCTTTATGAAGATGCTGTTAGTCCGCTGGGGCACCTGAGGTGTAATATAGATGTAATCTAAAAACAGCTGTATATAATGTACTGTAAAAAGTAAACTAAAAATAACAAGATCAAATCAAAGTACAATGGCATGCAGTGAGCCCCAGAATTATTGCTTTTCTTAAATGATACAATTAATTAATTAGCTTTATCTCAAATTGAAAATATGTCCTTTAATACAAGGACATCTGATGAGTTTCTCAGATCTTGACAAATTTGAAAAAAAAAAAATTCTTTGTGCAACCTCCCATAACAGCACTGAGAACTAATACTTGATTAGTTCTTGGTTAATATTGAGCAAGTAACACTGAGAAACTCCTTTAGAGAGAATCTTTCCTAATAATCTTCTTTGGACTCTCCTCTTCAGCTCACCTATGGGTAACTGTTGACCAGTCCTGCACAACAACATGGAGAAATCTCATTTCTCTATACAAAACAGCTTCAATTCTGGGATGTTGGTAGGTTTCCTTACATGAAGTGCTCGCTGCTTTCACGATATCTCCATTCAATTAATTTACGACTTGGCTGGTGTAAAACATATTTCTACTTGAACTGTTCTTTGCTAGAGTGAATTGTGCAATTAGAATCACTGTCTTGCTGCATGACTCACTTTCTCATGAGATTTAGATTCTTGATTCAGGTCATGGACAGATGTCCTGATATTTTCCTTCAGAATTTGCTGGTACAATCAGAATTCCAAAAAGCAGCAGAACAGGGTCATGTCACAGAACTACTAGCATCACCACATTTCACAGATGATATGAGAGAGATAAGAAGGTTCTTATAATGCAGTGCTATTGCTTCTCCAGCTATGACTCTTCTATTTTAAACATCTGTCAATCTGCAGTCCACAAAATACTTTTCTATAGCTTAGCTTTTCTTATGGCCATCTTGCGTAATCTGCAGTGTTGTTCTGTGTTCTCTTGATTATAGGCTCATAAATATTAACATTAGCCCATGAGAAAGAGAAATCTAGTTGCTTAGAGACAGAGCCTATCCCATAATTTATAATATGCAGAACCTAACCTTTATAGTGTTTAGTTGACTAGGCTGGATGGCGCTGCTAGGATTCGAACCCAGCCACCACTGGATTGGCCTAGTAGACTGCCACTGACAATATTAAAACGGCATCATCTTATAGTTTTGAAAGGATGAAATGGAAAAAGTATTCATTCCTTCAGATGTGTGTCACTCCTAACAGGTAGTAAGAAAAAAGTAATTAGAACCCATTTAAACAGATCAATCTTACTATGACGAAGAAAACTATGGTCAATTTATTCACGATGTTAACACAATAGGGGAAAAAAAAAACTTCAAACCAACTACACAGCAAAACAATTCCATGATCTTAATGAGTGGTCCAGGGTATAGTGTTGGACCCTTAAGATGTGCCTTAATGCGTAATTGCTTGACCTCCACTTTATAAAATCGTATTACAGTTGTAAGTAGCTCTTGATAAAGAGTATCTATCAAATGCTCTAAATGTAAATTTAACTGTAAATCCAGAACTAAAATCCCATCGCTGCCACAGTTGGGTCCCTGAGCAAGGCCCTTACCCAAAATAGCTTGGAACAGTTGTAAGTCGCTATGGATAAGGGCTAAATGACAAATGTAAAATTGAGAATCTTGCTCATCTGAAAATCTGCCCAGCTACCCATACCAGTTTCCTCTTTAAAGTGATCTAGAACAAACATTACTGGCAAAAAGACAATATACAGAGCATTGTGTATTGGTGTTTTATTTCCCAGCTTGTTGTGCTTGGCGACGAAGCAAAATATAAATTTTCTCTTTGATCCAGTCTTTGTTGTTGGGCTGATACGTCTGTGTGTCCGCACGGTACCTACAAGATGAATGACACAAACATTGTAAAGTTATTAAGGGTCATAATTAGGGGTTAAACTAACTAATTAACTTTGTATAGTTCCAATTTATCAACCAAAGTGTTTTAAAAGATCATCAAAGTCAAGGCAAACGACTGTCCCAGAAACACTGGAGTTTCAAAACTGATACTTCTGGTCAAAGACCAGGCAGCAGACTACATAACAAAAAACTACATTACACAGCCCAAAGTTGTGGACAACCAAATGATACATTAAAGATGAATATTAATATGGAGTTGTTCCCCTTTTCAGCAACAACAACAACCTTCAATCCCCTGAGAATCACCTGAAAAGGATGATTTAGTGAACAAAACTGTGAGCTTGGGCAACTGATGTTTCCTGGCTCACTGTTTGCATTTCAGTTCATCTCATAGCGTTGGAGTTAAGGTCACGCCCTGTGCAATCCACACAAGTTCTTTATCAAAGTCGGCAAACCATTTTATGAGCTTTTTTAAGCTGTAGGAGGGCAGGGCAGAAAGCTATTGAACTGATTTCTGGGGGAGGTGGAAATAGAGGAATGTGTATGAGATGTTCAGTACAGGACCACCCATTATAGCACCACTCTTTGTCTATGGAGATTTCATGTTTCATATTGTGAACCTGTTAGTCTGGTTATAATAACAGAGCTCATTCCTATACTTATTTTTATCATATATCAATCAATATACTAGCTGCCCTGAAATATCTAATATAATATAGAAGTCCCTAATGAAAAGATCCAAATAGATCCTACAATCTGAACGACCCATCAAACGTACTACAGGCACAAAGTACACCATGTATAAAACGTGCAGAGAAGGAGTACAGGCATCATCTTATAATTTTACATTTCTTCATATTAGCATATCACTCCACACAGGCAGTAAGAAGAAAGTAATTTAAACAAATCAATTTTGCGATGACGAATAGCAAACATTTAATAAATGTTTCAAAAACATTATTGAACAACTAGCAATAACTGGATTACAATGCACCAGTGGAACATCTAGAACTTTTGTAAAACAAATATTATATTGTCTACCTTTATGTTTTCAAATACTGTCTTGCTCTTCGCAAAGGTTCAATGATAATCCATAAGGCTAAAACTATTGAACAAGATTGAAAGTACCTACCATATTTATCACATGCATTCATTTTTGTCTTAATTAACATTGATTGCATTTATGTTTTTCTCTTAGTTATCTCTGCTTAATCACATTTGTTAGACGCACAGCGTGTAGGCAAGCATGTAGCTTAAATGGGTCACCAGTCCAATAAAGGGTTGGCTACGAGCTCTGCTCCAGCAGAGGATGAACCCCACCCGACCGTCCCTCGCTCAGACACAGACACGTCCAGGATTCTAACTCAATTCACAGCACTGGTGGGCTACCAAATAGCCACTGCACCCTCCAAGCTCCTAAAATCCATTTTTTAATTAGATTTCTTTCTCTGGTACAATTTGTTCTGCACTAAATACATAGATATTATTGGTGTACTCTGATTGTGATTAGGTTTAGTTTACAGAATCTCTTTCGAGAAGGCTCTTCAGAGAAAGTCTACTTACACCAAGCAACTGAGGTCAGCCAGGTCATCGATGAAATCAAACAGCTGACTGATGTCGTACGTGATCGATGGACTGTTGGGATTCATTCTCTTCAGGTGCTCTTCGTACATTTTACAAACGCCTGTGAAATACAACATCTGAGTTCAGCCCAGAAGTAGTTCATGCTCGAGTTGCTCTAAGGTCCATCGCTTCATTGTTAACAGCTGAAATAAAGAGACCAAGACCAACTGGATTTATGCATTATTATGTGGTATTAGAATGAATATCCGATTTGTTCAGACCAAATCCAATTTGTTGCGGCTTATCGCTTTCCTCTAATATTATAATCACTTACATTTATCATTACATTCATACATATAAAGTTTCGTTCGATTCCACCAACTCCTTCTTGGTAAATCACTTTTTGGTCAATTGCACAAATTGGAAAAAAGATCTGCCTGTAAGAACATAGCCACTTTACTGCATCTCGTTTACCTTCCATGCACTCGTTAACTGATTCATAATCAGCATATGTTCTTCCTTCTGGTCTCTTGGTGGGCTGAACCAGCAGAATAGTATGGGACTGCAACACAGTTGATATAGAAGATTAACTACCTCAGTCCTTAAATGTACATTATATACACAGTTATATAAAAGTAAAAACATAAAGATTCTTGCTTGTTTGGACAAGGAAAAGATAAAACATTACAATTTACAGATGTGTTTTTGTTTTATTTCACTGGAAATGGATCAACAGGTCTATTCTGATGACGATAATGGGATTTTCTATGAACTAGTACACGTTCAGTGCTTTAACTGGTTCCTCACGTTAACATTTAATTTGAATATGAAGTTAAACTGAAACAAACCAAAAAGAACGACTAAATAAATGAATCCTTTGTCATTGTACTGTACTAGTACACTTGCACAATGAAATTTAAAGACAGCTTCCCCCCCTGGTGCAAATAACATTAAAGAGGACATTACGAAAGAAAAGATCAAATAAAAAATAAAAAACTAGAGGGGTGAGGGACAGGACTAGGGAGCAAGCCCAAATAAGCAACTAATCAAAGCCAAGAAAGCCGCCACCACCATTATCTGTAAACAGAAATGTGGACTCGAGACTCGGAACTTGGGGTTTGGAACAGTGGGTTTGATCCCAGGGTGGAGCGGTCTGGGTCCTTTAAGGTTTACATGTCTTCCCTGTGTCCTTGTGGGTTTACTCCGGGTACTCCAGCTTACATATGACTAGTCTTGATGTAACTGTCACTGAAATGGCACATCAGCATTTATTCCCGAGCGTTAATACAATCCTTTTTTAAAACCAAAAGTATTGCTTGCATGGTGGTGGGTCACTGTAACCTTTATTTATCCGTAACCTTGCAGGCCTGGAAGATCTGCCGCCAATCACGGGAAGCTTTGTGACGATGGCAGTGTTGAAGATGCAGGCTAAAAACATGCTGCCAAAATAATCCTTTTAAACTATAAAGCCTATGATGTAGTAAATAAACAAAGAACTGCAACATGGAAAACGCACGATGAAAATCAGATCCGAGATTCAACAACATCGAACCGTTTGACATTTGAAGTCACACAAAAACGGTATGTCTCTTTATATACTTTACATCATAATTAGCTAACCAGATAATGTGACTGGAGCTGTCTCCAAGCATATCGATTATGTTGTTGATTTTTTTAATCTGCTCTTGTCAAAACAGCTCACGTCTCTGTCTAGCTGTGAATACTTTACTTTGTTAGGCTGTTTATTTTAGCCGATCACTAAGACCATAACCATTTGGTATTTGGTGACTTAAATAGAACTTTAGAGTTTAAAACTTAAGACTGACTTGGGACTTGAGCGTACCTGTAACATAGTGACTTGTTCACACCTCAGTTTGTAAGAGACTTTACACAAAAAAATGGACTCAGCAACTGTGGTCTTATCGGTGCATTTTCTGAGTTTGTGTTAATTTTTTAGATTAATTATTTGTTGTTAGGACCAAAAGCTTAATATTTACCAGTCTAAGGTTTGGATCTTTTTTTATTTGTTTTTGCCCAGGAATGTACACAACCTGGGCAATCCATTAAAAAAAATGTTACACAAATAAAAAGGGAAGCAATTCCTACATATTCAGTCGACAAAAAAATCCAATAGTGTTATACTTTTTGCTATTCTATTAAAAATTAGAATATGCAGTTAAATCAAAACTCAAACAGTAAACAGTAAAACTCAACAGTAAGATCAGCTGTAAGGAGCATGATGAGGTGCAAATAACTTTATTCATGTTAACTATAACATAAGATAATCGTTTAGTTAGGGATATTTACATATAAGAACAGATAAACTGTAATCCTATCTGTGACCTAGGTTACACATTTAAAGCTTTATATGAAAAAAAACCCTGTAAAATAATGAGTCGATATCAGATTAAAACGATTTAATAATAAATAATCACTTAGCCGTAGATAATGGACTGCATGATGTCATATGAGGACTACAGTCCATTAGCTTACATAATAAATTGTTAACCCTCAGCTTTTCGATAGTTGAGTGGTTTCCGCTTTCGTATCCCGATTTAAATGTAACATGTAAAAAATGAAATAAATGACTGACCATGTTTGAAGAAGCTACTCCGAAATTCACAAGGATGAACGGTTTAGCGTTACGACGTCTACAACACAGCAACTGATTCTCCAGAGCAACCTGAGATAAGAGTTTTCCGTTCACCTCAAATTTCAAAATTAGAGTCACTCGGCGTCTAAAGGAATTTCCCATAGAGATATTTCATTATGGGATATTTTATGTTACTTTTTTAAAATATCCCCTAATTCCGTCAGCAGTATAGTAACCAGGGTGTCATTGTGTTCTATTTGCACCCAGAGTCGTTAATAATAATAATAATAATAATAAAAATAATAATAAAAAACTAAATAAATAAATATTCAAAATGAATTATCCCATATTATGATTATGATTATTATTATCCCATATGATTATAATTTTTGTGAGCAGTGTATAATCACAAATAATTTTGTCTTAAAACCAAAAAGGCTTCTGCTATGGGCACACAGTCTAGTGTTTAGTTTAATTTATTGCCTCTGTGGAGTTCATCTGAACTCTGGAGAGTCCATTTTTTTCTGTTGTTTCCTCCGGGTACCTGGTACCGGCCCCCTCCTGTCACAATGAAAAGTAAGTGAGTGATTGAGTAAATGACATTTCAAAATGCTCACCATTACTTTGGACAGTTGACCCCAATTATTTAAACTCATCCACTCTTAACACCTCTGCTCCATGCAACTGCACCGTTCCTACACCCCCCCCCTTCATGCACAGATACTACATACTTTTACTCCTGCTAAGTTTCATTCCCCTTCTCTCCAATGCATACCTCCATCTCTCCAGACTCTCCTCAACCTGTTGTCTCACTTCAAATTACAAGGTCATCCACGAACATCGTACTCTTGACACTCATGGTTGATTTGGTAAAGTTTTACGCCGGATGGCCTTCCTGAAACAACCCTGCTAATTTACCTGGGTTCGGGACCTGCACTAAGGACGCTCTAATATGAACACTCCCAATGGCTAGGTTCAATTCAATATTATATACGTTATATACATATAGGCGCCATCTAGTGGACATAATGCAGTCATATTGATTTAATTTGTAACAAATTCAAGCGTTCTCCTTAGGTCATTGGGTACGATCAGCCACATAATTATTGTCCCCTTGGTAATTATGGATAAATATATGGTTAATTAATTAATCTCACACTGAACATATAAGATGAAGTTTAAATATTAAAATGATTATAACAGATAACGTGTCAGAGTTATGGCACCACCGCGTTTAGTGCTTTTCTAACGCCTTTTAGCAAACATAAAGGAAGTTACAAAGTAATACACCTTTTAATACAGAATCTTTCTGGTTTCTCCAGAGTCCTGAATCCGTTCACAGTCACAACATCACCGATCCTCTTTCATGATCAATAATGGGTTCTTTTCTTTCTTTTCTTCGGATTTGTAGCCAAGCTTTTTTTGTTGTTCTATCATTTGTCTATATTGCCTGGTTCTAGCCAAAAAGGTTGTGACCATCATTAGATCTGTTTTTAGCAGTGGTATAATGACCATATATAACATACTGGATACAATTTTGAATTTGTATTAGTCACTCCATAATATTCTGTTCCACTGACTTCCATTCTATTATTTGTGAGTTTTAGCATATATTAGCCTTCATTCCCGACCAAGCTTCTTCGGACTGTAGAAGGGTCAACCTAACATTTCATTTCAAAGTATGGCCTAATTTTTGTGAGAAGTATATTTGGGCGTGGTTCATTCTCAGTGCAGTGACACCAAAGTAAATGGTGGTGTGTTAGTGTGTGTTGTGCTGGTATGGCAGGGCATGAGACTTTAAACACTGTGTTCAGTCTGTGCATTCTAGTAGACACATTTCAAAGTAATGCACTGTTTGTGTTAGTCGTCCTTTAATTCTTCATCAGTGCTCACTGGATGTGGTCTACAGGATGCTGAGGGCTGGACATTTTTTGTAGTCAGTCATTTTCAGTCCCACAGTGACATTAAACTGTCTAAAAACTCCCACAGCACTGCTGTGCCTGATCCACTCATACCAGCACACCACACTAAAACAGCTAACACGCCACCACCACACCAGTGTCACTGCAGAGCTGAGAATGATCCTCCACACAAATAGTACCTGATCTGTGCTGGTACTGTGGGGTTCCTGACAGATTAAAGATGACTAACAAATTATGTAGACAATCAAATAGACTCTGTGAAACTGTAGAACGTGCTACTATAGGGTAAGTAGAACTGATAAAATGAACAATGAGTGTAGAAACAAGGAGCTGTACCTACACAAGGTGACTGGTGAGTGTATATTTGTTTTTTTTTCAATTGGTAATTAGAAAACACAGACATTTTTTTTATTCATACTGACACTGAGCCAGACCAACCAGTGAGAAATGCAGTGAACTTCACATGCCCCATTTGGATAGGTCTGCACTTGCTGATGCTTATTCTCACTGACTAATCTCGAACAGATGCCGTGTTCACCCCGACCCTGATGGTATAACCCCTCCAGTTTAAAAAAAAAAAAAAGGAAAATTCCAAAATGCATATTTATGTTGAACAATGAAATATAATGAAAGTTTAGGACCAATAAACATTACACAGACCTGGTCACAGCGCTGTGCAGATTTGCTGTTCATCAATTCAATTCACCCAAGTGATGGTGACCCAAGCGGATGGTTTATACTACTTGTCATGTGATCTGACTTCCATTTTCGTGGGTTCTGTCTGGTGTGGGAAATATTTTGTTATATCTGGAAGGCAGAAATTATTAGTTACAATACACACAAGTAATTCCCAAAGTCCAGTCATGGCAGCAGTTAATTTTATGTAGACATCTAGACATCTGAGCATTAGACCAAGAAAGGTGATTTAGGTGACTTTAAACGTGGTGTAGTTGTTGTTGAAAGCAGTGCTGGTCTGAGTATTTCAGGAATGGCTTATCTACTGGGATTTTTAAGACCAGCCATCTCTAGGGTTTATAAAGAATTGTCTGAAAAATAGAAAATATGCATTGAGCACCTGTTCTCTGTTCAAAATGGCATTGTTGTCAGTGGAGAATGTCCAGACTGGTTCAAGCTGATCCTAAAAAGTGTGAAGGTGGAAGTTGTATTCTAAGTCATTGTTTAGGTCATTTGTCGCTGTTACCAAATCCATGCATCCGAAATCGACTTTGTGAGTATAGTTAAATAACCTGATGTGGTGCATACAGTCATTTGCCCCATTCTAACAGACCTAAAGGATGGCCACCCCAAAGGGAAAAAAATCCCATCGTTTTTGAATTGCGCATGCGGTTTTAGCGGCCTCTCATTGTGCACTACGGAACATGGCGGAAGGTGAAAAATCCTTAAAAGGGCTGCAGTTGTGCGCGGTAATAATTCAGCATTAATATTATCTCTGCACTTTCTTTCTCTCGTGTGCGCGTTTGTCTTACCGTAGAGCTATCATAGTTCATCTTATTAAGGTTTGTTAGTGTGAACCGATATGTGCAGACTTGTGGTTATGTATGTTTTTGGTAAGCAGCTAGCTAGAATACCAGGTTGCGTCTCGATCCACAAGCTATTTTACTAGATAGTGTGCAGAATCGGTGCACTGTGACTTGGTACGGTTATACGCTGTTTAGTGTGGTAATAGCGGTTTTAGACAGAACCATAAGCAGCTAACGTCAACTTCAACAGCAGAAAGCACTTTTGCATTATAGGTCTATCTATGTACATAAGTTATACACTGTTTGAAAAATATAGGATATTTATTTATGGGATATTTCAGTTTGAATTTCTGAAGTCGTAATTTTTGTGAACCCGCTCCGTGTTATACTTAATTCTATACGATTGTTTGTTTTGAATGCAAGTAAATAGGTTGATAATACAGCACGTTTCTCGTAAGTCCTGATAAAAAAAAGCAATCTCTTCATTTTAATGTAACAGGAAGAATCCAGGCTTTACATCTATGAATCATTCATGACTCGTTCAATATTACAGTAATAAATGTGGCTATGTGTGTGTGTGTGTGTGTGTGTATGTATGTGTG
>JAUZST010019760.1:0-32843 GCA_034779995.1 Parotocinclus haroldoi
ATACATACATACAGAGAAAGATACATACATACACACACACACACACACACACACACACACACACACACACACACACACACACACACACAAAGTTAGTTAGCTTGACCCCAGAAGGCTGTGGAAATATTTCTGAGCACTTATTATTCTGTAGTAAGACAAGCAGCTGTACTGTTTCTACTCTTTAAACAGTGGGTGTAATGCAAAAGAGCGCACCAAGAGCACGAACAGCACTTTTTGTCAGTAATGCATTGTTTTATGGCAGCATTCCAACTATCTAGGCCCAAAAATCCAACAAGCAAACCTACGTCAACAATGGAAAGGAAAAACTACTCAAATGTAATGAGATTGAAACTTTGGAGGGCCAAAACTCAAAATGGGACCAAACCTCCTTGGTCAACCTGGATGTTATGTGTAAGAATATAACTAAACTGCTCACAAAAATATTTTGAAATATCCCCACATTTTTGTGAGCAGTATAGTAGATATAACTTGTATATTCTATGTAGAATATACAGTGCCACTGATATTTCTTTATCTTTCCTTTGTCATTTCTTTTTTTATCCCATGCCAGGTTTGTATTGCTCAGGGTGGAGCCGCATTAACCCACATGACATATGACGTAAACCAAACCTGGCTTATTTAAGCACTGTTTACTGCTCATACTGACAAATCTGACAGACGAGGAAATCACAGAGTGGCTTGTCTGCATGCTTGATTGCTTTTAAAGCTCTGCAGTCAGCAGATGTGACACTGAGAGGAGTGTGTGTCGAGATAACATATAAATAAACTAGCAAAGTAGGAGGGAAGGAATTATAATTGGATATAGCAGACGCTTTGGGATTTATTTGCTGTGGTGTGATTGGGAGCCAGTTTGTGGATTAAACTAGACTGGGGAAAATCATGTTCCATAGAGTTCACTTTTTAAAAACCTACAAAACTCTTCCTGGGTGCTTTAAAGGCTACATGAACACTAAACAAATGCTAGCATATTGTGAGAGTTTATTTAGATAATTTAGCTTCTGACATTTCTTTGATACATTCACTATATGTGCCTTACCTGCCATGAAATTTGGCCTTGAAGTCAGATGAAGTCTATAGTAATTTCATATACACTGCTCACATAAAATGAGGGGATATTTCAAAATTATATGAAGCAATTACAAAAGGAGCATTTGATTTGATTTAATGCAAAGAAAATAATCAAAAGCTAATGAAAAGTCAAAGAAAGGGGTTCAGTTACACAAATGAAAAGCAAAATCAGTGATGGTGATTGAGTAGTCAGTGATATATTCATGGGGATGAACAGAAAGATGTTAAACTGGATGAGAGTGCCCCCACATTGACTGTTCAGTAGGGTGTATGGTCACCCAAGAGTGATAAAACACACTGATAGTGATGGAACATGGACAGGGTCAGATTATCCAGCAGTTCTTATGGGATGATCTTTTTCCTATTCATTTTGAAATCTCCTCTCATTTTTGTGAGCAGTGTAACATTGTACTAATCTCAAAAGAAAGAAAAAAAAGTCTTACAACTAGTAACCATGCAAGATCTGCAAAATCCTAGCCTGTGACTACAAACTCTGTGATTTTTGTGTGTTATGTTTAGATAAATGCATGGTTAGCATATGGCTGTAAAATCATGAACATAGCATGGATAAGATCCTGGTTAGCAACACCTGGCCTCATTAATTGTGCAGCCTCCTGGCTAATTAGGCATCATTAGCTTTCCTTCGCATGTACTTCCTTCCTCATTTGGGTTCATCTTAGTATGAGATGTTTTTAGTTGTTGTTATTGAAGCCAGTGGGTTTATTTCTGGAAAGATGCATTTCCCGTTCTCACTGCTCTCAGTTTTATCTGAGCTGGCAAGTAAATGTAAGCTACACAGATGACTGAGAGGGTGGAATATGTGCCTGTTAGCGTTTAGCCACACATCCAGTGTTCATGTCAGTGTTCACTGATCTTTTGTGGAAGCACTTCTAGCAAGACTCTCCCTCTGGATTATGTCTTATGGTTGTGGCTTTTGTGTGATTTCTTATTCCTCTGTGTGTATGTCTGGCTGAAGTGCGTGTCCAGAGGAGCAGTCAGCGTCAGTGGGAGTCTGGTGTGAACCACCTCAATGCACCTTCACTCACCCAGAAGAAAGCCCCATCAACCTGGAGCAACACCACTCCTACACACTCCCATTGCACATGTGAGTGCAGTGTGTGTTTGTGTGGATGAATATACCCCATGCTTACCTAAATACATTTTTATACAGTTTATGAAGGGTGTACACAAACAAAATGTACATTAGTAAATGTGTGCATGCTATAAATAACTTCATATATTGCCGTACTCTGTAGGCCAAATATTTAAGTAAGAACCATGTGTGTGTCTGTCTGTCTTAGCTGTAGCGACAGTCAGCTCATCTCCGACGTCAGGTGTTCACAGCTCCAAAAGTGGCCCTGTTTATCCTGGATCATGCAGCACCCTCCCCACATACCCACCCACCCCTCGAAGCGCCACCACCAGGAGGAGAACCAAGAGGAATGAGCACAAGAGTTCCCGTGAGATGATAGATTTTTCTTTCTTATATAATGAAACGTTTTATGGACTCCAGTACTAAATGTAAAACCTAGGCACACTGAGCATGTGAAATGTATAGCAGCACAACACCAAGTAATTTAAAACCATTGCTATTAGTGTAGAGTCCCTGTGTAAAAAGGCTTCCCACATGAATTTGAAACACAACTGCAGGGATTCACTTTAATCTGGTAATTGAAGAAATAGGTGCTGATGCTAGGTGAGGAATCCTGTGCTTATCTCCATCTGATCATAAGGCTTTAATTAGTCTGGTTTCTAGATTACTGTAGAGTTGTTCTTCGATTGTTTCCTTTGGTCTGCTTTCTTTCTAGTCTGATCTCACTTCCTCTGTCCAGTCCCTTCTTACTTTTCTGATCTCAGCCTTTTTTGCTGATTTGATATCTTTCTGGTCTTTCTTTCTCTCTGTCTGATCTCTCTCTTTTTATTTGGTCTGATCTCTTTTTGATCCCTTTGTCTGGTCTCTTTTTCTCTATTTGGCTTGTTCTAATTCTGGCCTTTCTTTGTCTGTCTGTACAATCTCTATTTTTGATTGGTCTGATCTCTTTCCCCATGTTTCTTAGTGTTCTGATCTGTGTGTGACATTGCTATTTGTTCTGATCTCTCGCTGATATTTCTTCTTCGGTTTCCTTTGGTCCGATCTCTTCCGTTACTTATTTTTCCCTCTATTTGACATCATGTGATTCATACTTGCTCCTGGTTTCTCTGGTTTGGCCTGACCTACTTTCTCTCTGGTCTGTTTAATCTGGTCTGATTTCTCTCTTGTATCACTGTCTGATCAAATCTGATCTCTTTGAATCTCACTGGATCGTTTCTCCTGTCATCAAATCTGATCTCACACTGTTTCCACATTTATCTTTTTTAAAAATCTGATCTCTCTCTAGTCTCACTGTAGCTGATCAGATCTGAACTTTTGTTGGTATCTCATCTTACTGACTAGTTTCTCCATGGTTTGAACATTTGTTTCTGCTCTCACGGAATCTGATCTCACTCAGATTTTCCACTCTTTCTAATGTTATCTGATCGCTCTCTGACGTCGTCTCTTTTTTTGTTATCTGGTCTGTATCTTTATGGCCTTTTCTGACTTCTCACTTTTAATCTAGTCTGATCTCTCCATTTGATCTTTCTAGGGATCTGATCCCTTTTCATTATCACCTTTTACTGACTGGTTTGATTTAGCTCTTTTTCAGTCATGCACTCTGTTCGGTTTGATCTTTCTGTTTTTCACTGTTCTGACCTGTCTCTCTGGTCTCTAATTTGATATCTTCTTGATTTTTCTGTTTTTTCTGCTCTGACCAACCTTATTCTGCTCTTAGCCATCTTTATTTCTTGTCCGCTGATATCCTGATGTCTTGTCTTTCCTCCTCGGTTTCTCTCTGGTCTGATTTCCTACACTCATTTTCTGGAACCTTCTGACCTCTCTCTGATCTCTTGCTGTTCTCTCTGTTACAGTGTCCCTATCCTCCACTGTGGGTGTTGGTGGTCAGGTGGTCCATGTCGAGACCGGCGAGGTTTTGCTGAGAGGTGACCCACTGACGGGATTCGGCCTGCAGCTGCTAGGGGGAGTGTTTGCTACAGAGCCACTTTCTGCACCCACCTGCATACGCTTCATAGAGCCAGATACACCCGCTGAAAGGTCTTACTGTCTTACGCACACACACAAACAATGTAATTGCTTATATTTGCACTTAGCCTTAACCATAACCATAACTTAACCATAACTCAACACTGTGTTAGTGTTGTACAAGTCACAACGTTTAAAGGTTGTTTTTTAGCTAGGAAGTGATTCATATTTTTATCATGAACTGTTTCAGGGCACCTGTGGTGCTACAAATAGTCATTCACATAGACATTCATACTGTCTGGCAATATTTATTGCTGAACTGCACAATAGCCAACTGAGAGTGCAGGAGATCAGGACTGGCTTATGTATGACAGGGAGACGAGGAGAACTATCGTTTTAATTCCTTTCAGTGACCAGGGCAAGACTAGCCAGTCTCATGCATGAACTCTCTTTATATAGAAACTCTGACATTAAGAGTTTCTAGCTGATATGTGTCAGAAAACAAGTGGTAGTCTGACTTGCAAAAATAAAACTTTTGGGTTTTTTATCTCCTGGTAATACATGTATGCGTCGCTTAACATCCAGGATGCATTCTGTGAATTTGCATATTATGCGATCTGGATGTTATGATACCATATTATATATCATGATGAGTAACGCATTTAGGGGATCCTGTAGTGTCCTGGTATTGACTTAATTGACAAATATATTTAATATCAACGTTGACCATTATGCACTGATTTTAAAATATTTTTTTTTATTGTGATTGGATCAAATATTTTCAATGTAGAGGTGAAAGCAGTGTATTGCTTTGCTCAGCCCCTCCTTTCTGCTCATTCTCTTTTCCTGTCTTTTATGTAACAGCCTAAACACAGTTCATAATGTATTTATGCTGTCCTGTGACTCTCTCCCACACACACACACACACCTTGCCTTGGAGACCACAGATATGGCACGTGTAATTCACCTGAGTGGTAATACCTGTAGCTCATCAATAAATAGCAGAATTGACAATCAAAAGTCTGTCAGCATTCAGTCTGCTCACGCTGGCACCACAGTTGTTTAATAAAACACCAGAGGCTGCACAGTTGTATCACTACAGTTGCTGTACAACAGCCAATACAGCTGAAAAGCAATATATGGGTTAAATATGTTCATAACCTAAATACTAAGGATAACTTTATCAGCCCATGAACATGCATGCGAAAA
The DNA here is from genome assembly GCA_034779995.1 of Parotocinclus haroldoi. Lineage (NCBI taxonomy): Eukaryota > Metazoa > Chordata > Actinopteri > Siluriformes > Loricariidae > Parotocinclus > Parotocinclus haroldoi. The sequence continues at coordinate 5,357 of JAUZST010019760.1, forward strand.
GAAATTTTCCAGACAAACGTTATGTTTAGCATACCATAATGATAGAACGTGGTCTTTCTCATCTTTTAACTTCTGTTCACGAAACGATAATGTAAGCACATTAAACGTTTTTCCTGATAAGGATTTTAAAAGCATCGTGTGGATGGAATCATGTAGGCTATAGAAATCATAAACAACTCAGCATCATGATGTGGAATAAATCCTTTCACAATCACATCTTGGCCTGGATTCCCACCCCTACCGCGTACTAATTAGCAAACTACTTAGTAGATGAGATACCAACTCGGTGAGTTCATCTTTCTTTTGAAACCTTATTAAGTTGAACCACAAGGAACCTCGGTGCCACAGTGTGAGCACTAATGAATACACAGCTCACACAGCCAATTAGTGATCACTGGAGAACCATGTTTAGATTACCAAGAGTATGGCTCGGTGTAATGCTTAGTATACGTTTGCATGTTAATTGGAAAATTTTGTAAATGGAAAAAAAAAACATCCATAAATAATAATAATTAGCAAATGTCATTATACCTGCAAAGGCAGTGTTAACAACAAAATCTTTTCTTACCCTAATTTGACCAGATGCCAAAACTGCAGAAACTATAGCCAGTTCAATCAATGCTACTTTGGAAGACGGTGTGAACACTGATCTTATTTGTATCAGGTGTGGAGTGCTGCACATCGGGGACAGAATTCTCTCAATAAATGGAATCCCTACTGAGGACGGAACTCTGGAGGAAGCCAATCAACTTCTACGAGACGCGGCACTGTCCAATCAGGTCTTGCTAGAGGTCGAGTTTGATGTAGCAGGTATTTGGTGACCTCCTTGTGATTTAGGTTAGCAGGTTGTGACAGCTTCTTCATAGCTCCAATCAGGAGTTTCAGCAGAGGTGTATTGACCTTCATTCTATGGGGTATAGAGGCCAAACCACCCTTTCTGGGGCTGAGGGATCTAGAGGCCATGGCTCTTTTTGAAATGACACACTACATGCTGCATACTGCCCCCTGTATGTAGTATGCATTACAGTAACACGGTTTCTTAAAAGATGTAGCCTCATATTAACATTTACCGCTCTTACCTCAAGCATGTATATTTTTTAGCTTTATTAGTCTCATTCTGATGAAAACGTTTCCCAAGACATCCGCCATACTTGTATTTCTACTGGGAGCTTTTCCAGTTATTTTCCGTAGCGTTAGGCCAACCTTGCATGCCCCTAAATCCGGCCATATGGCTGATACAGAAACTGTCCCTTACATAAATTGATTGTTGCCTCAGTTTCATTGAGGCTGGTGCTATTGCCTTACAGCACCACAACCCTTCCACATTCCAAAGCCATGTTAGATTATTTGGCATCTCTGTGTCACAAAATGAGTCAAGGATTGAATTAAGTGGCTATGGAGAGTGTGAGTGATTGAGACTGACCATCCTGTTGCACGTACATCCGGCCTGTTTCAGAATCCGTCATCCCGAGCAGTGGCACGTTCCACGTAAAGCTCCCAAAGAGAAGAGGCGTGGAAGTGGGCATTACTATCAGCTGTAAGTACAGAATGGCCACGAGATGGCGCTGCAACGTAATATACAGGCACCAATAGTCTACCAGACAACATTAACCCCTTTTTTGATGTTGATTCACAGCAAGCAAGAAGCCTGGCAGGCCTCTGATCATCTCTGAGATTAAACGAGGGAGCATCGCACACAGGTTACTGTACCATGATGCAATCTGCTGGCATGACTGTTAAAGTGTTAGCCCAATAATAAAATATCAATCATACCTGTCAAGTATTGGATTTAAAAATAAGGGAAATTTTCCCTCGCGTGCTTCAAGCCGTCCCACCAGCCCAACCGAGGTTCAGTATCCCTTACATTTTAAGACAGGTTTACAAGAAATCTAAAATAACCGCCTGTGAAGCACTTACAAACTACAACGAGATGATCACAATCTGATCGGCCTACCGTTGTTGACACTGAAATGCTGTGGACGTTCCTACATCTCCCTGTTCCAGGTTTGTTCCTGCTGTCCGCACTAACCTTGCGAAAACTGCCACTTGCAGCAGCCTGGGTGGCAGTTCTCACCAAGTTAGTGACATTTCAGTTTGGAGAAGCACAGGAATGTTTGTTTTTTTTTTTCAAATTATAATATAATTTGGGAAATATACGGGAAAATACTAATATGGGAGGATGGCAGGAAAGACATGAGCCTTGACAGGCATGGTATCAATAAAGTGTGAAGGTTTGGTAATATATGGATGCACTTGAATTAAAATATGACTGTAATATTGTTTCTGTGTACTGTGACCGTGTGTGTGTAGAACAGGTACACTGGAACCTGGTGATCACTTGCTAGCCATAGACAATGTGAAACTGGAGCACTGTGGTATAGATGAGGCCATGGCCATCCTCCAGCAGGCAGAGGACATGGTCAGACTGCGCATTCAGAAAGATGAGGATAACCTAGGTGTGTGTGTGTTTGTATATACCTACCTTGCCATGCCATACTTAAGACAATCAAATGTCCTTACAATGGTAGGAAAAGCTGGAATATTCTACTGCTTTTTAACAGAAATGGCAACATTGTTTTTAAAAACCAAATGGGTTAGTCTTAGGCTTCTGAGGTTAAGGGTTCAGACACAGCTGGAGTTTTTAAATGCCTCAACGTCACTGTTAAACCTTCCAATAATGTCCAGTCACTAGCATCCTGTAGGCATCATCCTGTGAGCACTGATAAAGGAATAGAGGATCCAAACAGTACCCCATATGTGCTGGGCCTGTAAGGGCCTTGACCATTGGGGAAAAAAGTAAAGGCCAAACAAAGTAAGTAGAGAAACAGATGGGCTACAATATATAGTTGTAGAACATAGACAGTGAGTGTAGAAACAAATAGGTGTTCCTAACAAGTTGTATATTAGGAATGTTAGTCTCCAAGTTCACTCTTGGCTGAATTCACAAAATTTGTTTTCACTTTAGATGAACTGGAGTCATCTGGTTCGGTGATTTTCACTGTGGAGCTAAAGAGACATGGAGGGCCTCTGGGAATCACAATCTCTGGTACCGAGGAGCCATTCAACCCGATCCTTATATCTAGTCTGACTCGAAATGGCCTGGCACACAGGTATGCAACTGAGGATGTACGTGAAGGGGAACGTCTATCAGTGTTACTATTTATAATCCGGACTTGTATTGAATTAAACCTGAAAGCAATGGGTCCTGCCACTAACCTGCACAAGACACCCAAAACACCTGCAGGCGTAGAAATTCGATGATTGAATTCTGGAAAAAATATATAGAGTATACATCATCTGCTGTGTTTCTAGGGTTTCAAGACTTCTGAGGCCAGGGAAGTATTAGAGACGTGAAATACACTGCTCACAAAAATGAGAGGATATTTCATAATGCCCCATCTCCTAATGAAATATCCCCTACTTTTTGTAAGCAGTATATTTAAAGGAGCAGAGATAGTTAGGGAAAAACTATATAGCAGTTTATACGCCTTTGAATGACAGACAAGGGATATTTCTGCCTATTTTACACTAATTTGTCAATGTATTTACGATGCCGGTAGTCTTTGTAGCCTCCTTAATCCATATCCTATGACCTGGAAAAAATGCAGTTTTGCTCTTTTCAGGTATGATTTCTCCCGTGCCTGTTTATTTGATGTGGTTGATTCGTATATTACATTTCATTTCAGTTATTGCATTGTTGCTCTGGGTAAGAAATGTGAGGGAATCCCTAATGAGGCCAAACAAACCTTATTCCTGGACGATCTAATTGGCAACGTTTGATTAACTCACTATTATTCAGTGTTGGGAGAACGTTTCTTCAGCCTTGTGGTCATTCCATTGTTTTCTTCTCTGCTTAAGTGAGCTCCTGAACTTCCTAAAAGTCTTCCTCACTACTCTTACCAGTTTTCACCGTGAATAGCATTTATCTTTACTAAGATCTCCTCCTAACTTTAAGAAGAGAAGCGTCCACAATTCTCTGAGTCTTTATGAATATGGGTTACTTTTCAACACATGTATGATCACAATCCTGACTCCGGACCCCAACCATATTCACATGCTACATTTGAACTCGAGTCACCATTCTGCTATGCTTACTGCACTAAAATGTACTAAAATCAGCTAGTCACTGCTACACGGAAGATAAGTACGTCTGCTGTGCGTAATGCTCCATCATCACCATTTTAAAATGCCCCTAAACCCACGCGTGCTCCCACACAAACTAAAACACACAATTCTAGCTCAAAACTGACATACTAGTCTGTTACACATGAAGTCCATATTAAACCAGGTAATAAAGATTCATGAGCTTTCTCTTGCCAAAGTCCCAAATACTTAAAATGTTCTTTGTTAGACGGACACATAACAGATCATTAGAGTTTCTACGTCAAAATCAACTTAATTTTACTGCAAGCTCATCACCAGATTACAGTTAATCAAAGCGTGAAAATGCTCAATAACGTGCACAGGTCGTCCCACTGCTGGGGCCCTTAACCCTTTGAGGACCAATGGACATATTTAGATTAGAACAACTTTTAAAACAAAGGTTAGTTTAAATATCAAACAAGTTTGTTTCTACACTCTCATGACCGCAGGTTGTTGCACATTTGGCATCCGTTTAAAATATGGGATACATATGGTCTTCAAAAGGGTTAACTCTTGTTTGAATTGTAAGATTGTATGAGTTGCTGGGTCGCTCTGGAAAAGGGCGTCTACAAAAATGACTGTTTGTGTGTAGAACCGGTGCGCTTCATGTCGGCGACCGTGTCTTGGCCATTAACAACGTGAATCTGAAGGGAAAGCCGCTGAGTGAAGCCATTCACCTGCTTCAGACCGCTGGAGATGCCGTCACACTCAAAATCAAGAAACGAACTGAACGTACGTGTACACATACACGGGGCTCTGAACCTAGCACCTTCTCCTGACTCCAGCTCTAATCTCTCTTTCTCCTCACCAGCTGTTTTTGAATCAGACTCTGGCAGTCCTATGAGGGTTGGCCCTTGCCTGAGTGATACAGAGGATGAACGAATTGATTCACTAAGGCGCTGTAAACATTCAGAGTTTCAGTGCTTGGCCACACCTCACAGCCTGGACTCCGCCATGGACTCTTGGGATAGCTCTGGCCTCGATGTTGGCTATGGGAGTCAGGGTGAGCATAAATATACTACGTGCAAATAGTAGAGGGTGTTTCAGAATGAAATGAATAAATGAAATATCCTATAGTGAAATAGTCCCTCATTTTTGTGAGCGTTTGTGTGTATAATAAAGCCAGTGCTGCTGTGGGATGTAGGGGTGCTGGGGGCACTGTAGCACCCCCTCTTGGTGCTGTGTAATTGGACAATACATGTAAAGTTAATTGCTATAAAAAGACACAAACAATCTACATTGAAATAAATGCACTATGGAAATAAATCTGACCTTGCTTGACTAACACACTAATGTATTCATTTTATGCTAATACTGCGCAAACGTACACTGGATGGACGCTTTAATAGAGACACCCATGCCTTCGCCAGCCAATTCATGACTATATGACCCTTTTGACATGGTGGGTTGTACTTGGTCTTCCATAATGCATAGCTAGATCCATGTTAATAAAAAGGTTGTAGAGGTCAAGGTCATATCACAAACAGCATGACAGCTGGCTTTATCTAGCCTTCAACTCATCAAGGTGACCAAATCACAGTAAGGTTATTCGCCACAATGCGCTTTCACTCATTCTATTGCATAAATATCACCAGCGTCTCGTGTCACTGTTACAACAGGAGCTTATATCCATCAGACATCAGATCTCGCCATTCATCCCAACGAGTGGAGACGAGCCAATCCAAAGAGCCCACTATTGTCCAGGAAACAAACCCATCGCACTACAGCATATGATGGGAAAATGGGAGAGGAGGACTGGAAATACAGTGGGTAAGTCTGCTCACCTTAATGCTCGTGTTGTGTTGTTTACATTTGGGCTGAACAAAATAATGGAAACCCATATAAAGTTGGATATTTTGTTGTCATGGCAAATTATGCTCTGAAATATATTAAACTCTGAGAGTACAGTCTGTTCTCATAATTGACATGTTGGCTGTAGGTAAAATGTTCAGGAGCAAAAACCCGTAGCACAATTGATCACAATTGGATGAAATATGGCCATAATGACCACCCATCGTGACAGTGTTGGTTTTGCCTTGCCACTGTCGCCCTAGGCTTGCTCAATTTAGGACTGGCCTTTAAAGTTGATTATAATATTATAAAGCTGCTTTGAGACAATGCTCTATTGTAAAAAGCGCTATATAAATAAATCTGACTTGCACGGAGCAGTGATGGCACCAGGATACACTGTAAAGAGTAGACAAACCTGGAGCTGGGAATTCATGTGGACACTAATTTGACATGTACCATGGGACCCAAACATCGTTTGGCTGATTGGTGAATAAAAGATTATCGAATGGCAAGGTGGAGGGGAAGTAAATCTAATATTTTTTTGTGAGCTGTGTAGTTAACTATTTATTATTGATGTCTTTTTCTACAGAGTCTTGCACTGTCTGTCGTTTTTGTGCATTTTTTAATTGCTAACACTCATTTACAGCTCTGGTCTTTGTAAGTCTATCTTTGTGAAGTTTAGTGTTAGGTTGTTTTTTCATTTATTGTTTAATGTTGTGTTGTAGTTTTGTGTTATTGATTTTACCTTGTATCTTATATCTTGTCTGTTTCTGGCAGTAAGCCTCTACTTACGACTGCTGATTCTGTTTCCGTCTTTGATCCATCTGTAATTCAATCACCCACTAATAAGCCTTGTTTGGAACTCTTGCTTCATGTTGCTTTGGAATCTCTTCTAGAGCTGAAACAGGCAAAGTAACAGACCTAATCTATTCTGTCCAGTCCTTGTATACTGCTAAAAAAATCGAATATTTTTAATATCTTTGCCTACAGAGTTTCGTTCTGCCTGCTTTTGTTCACTTTTTAATTGCTAACACTCATTTACAGCTCGGGTCTGAATGCTTTCTCTTGGGCAAAACTTACAAATATAGACATGACTGTACAAGTTTGAAGAGTGATTTGGTTCACTTTGGGGAGTGCAAGTGTGCCTGGACTCTATATAGATCAGATAAATGATTGACCTGTTGATAACGAGGTTTTATAAAGCTGTATAATGCACAACTCACAAAACTTGGGTGATATTTAATTATGGGATATTACATTTTGAAATATCCCCTCATTTTTGTGAGCAGTATAGTAAGTGTTCATCTTTAAAAGCGTTGAAGCACTGTTGACTTGATTCATTCATTTCTATCCGCTTGACCCTGCATTGTTGGAAGAATGTTCTGGATTCAATCCCAGGATGGAGCTGCCTCTGCATTTGTGTGGGTTTTCTCCCACAATCCAAAGACATGTATTAGGTTAATTAATTTAGCTAAATTGGCCCTAAATGAGTATATATACTGTATAAGACTAGACTAGTGTGAGTGAGTGTTTGTTTGTGTGTGTGTGTGCTTTAAATAAAGCAGATATAAAAAGAAACAGAGTCACAGGATAGGCAGTGCATAGCCGGCACCACAAGGAGCAAAACAGCAACAAACGTCAGAGATGCCAAATAACTTGAGCAAGTTAGCCTGAACACCCGGAGTAACCCCACACAGACACAGGGAGAACATGTAATCTCCACACAGAAAGAACACAGACCATTCCTCCTGGGATTGAACCCAGGACTTCCTCGTTGTGAGGCAACAGTGCTACCCATGGAGCCACCATGCCACCCAATTCCTTAGAATAAAAACTACTATAATAACTTGATACAATAGAGGCGCTATATAAAAACTTGTAAATATTGGTGTACTTGGAACAGTGTCAACCTTTTGTGTGTGTGTGTGTGTGTGTGTGGGTGGGTGTGGTTGTTGTTTTGTGGGTGCTTGTGCTTCTGTTTCTTTCTCAGGTGTTCTGTCTGTCATCTGCCTTACTAATCACCCATGGGTCTCCGCTGCCATCTGTTTCTTTCACTTCTGTTTGCCTCAACTTTTACTGTGTCCCAAATCGGCCATAGCATCCTCAGCTGTGTGTGTGTGTGTGTGCGCGTGCATGTGCTCGTGAATTGTTTGTGTGGTACATATGACTGGATTGAATATCCTGTCCAGTAGAGGAAACTGCACTGGCCAAATAGAATAACAGCATGCAAGAGAGAGAAATGATGCCATTTCCCAGAGTGCAAATCAACTTGCGTTACCCAAGTTACTTTGCATTGATGCAGATCTGTTAGCCCTGCTTGTTGCCGTGGCGACACAGAGACTCAGGAGAGCTATTGGTCACAAGCCCTGCAGGACCTTGAGACGTGTGGCCAATCGGAAATTCTACGTGAACTAGAGGTAAACTTTCTTACTAAAGGCTGTGCTTTTCAAGATGTTTTTACATGGCACTTTAAATTAAACTAAACTGGAGTTTACTAAGCACATTTATGCTTTTACTAGACAGACATTCATGCTTATAAGAGAACTAGCCCATTCTGTAAGCCCATCACCTGACCTTTATTTTGCAAGCCCCAAAAAGGATTTGAACCCAGGCTCTTAGGATCTGTAGCTACAAGCATGAGGCTCTTCCCACAGTTCAATCAGGGCTGAAAATCGAATTGCAGCATAAATAATAAAAAAAAAACAGTCAAAAAAAGACATTTGAAATTAGTTATGTCCAAGTACGTTTGAAGATGTTTGCAGGATCTTCCCCAACACTGCCGCAGCGAGCCCTTTCCAGCCCTCTGTTCTCTGGGGATAGGTGGTATGGTAGTGCAAGTGGTTAGCTTGGTTGTCAAGCAGGTCCATGGATCCCAAGATGAATTCCGAACTTGAACTCCACCTAGTTCATCCATTGTGAGTGGGTTAAGTTTCAAAGAACAAAAGTATAAGATCTACTGAGGTTGACTGTGGACTTGAAGGTCCCGGCATAGGTGTCAGAAGTACACAAGTTTGTTGCTTAAGTAAAAGTACTACTAATCTGAAAAAGGTAAGTAATATTTGAAATATGACTTGCATATTTTACTCAAGTAGAAGTAATAACGTGGCCTAGAGATGAAATATACTTCATGTAAAAATATTTATTTTAAAAGCCTTTCTAACTCAATTTGAGTCTTTTATTGACAGCAGTAGGTACAGATCCACAACACTAGATACATAAGATTTATGTAAGGACATCTTTAGCTAACAAAGTAAAACAATCTAAAATTCTTTAGAGCAGTTCTTTAAAACACACCACTACATAATTTACACCTCTTATATACTAAGAAATCGAATACACAATCCCAGTGACATGGATAAATAAAAATGTAAAGTGTTTACAGTTATTTTTGGAAGTCGACTGCATTATGCTGTGTGAAAAGTGTGAAACACTTCGCACAAATGTGATTTCTTATGATATATCATCACAAGTTACGCCTGTACAGGTGTAACTGCTCTGTATGACCTCATTCTAAATCACAGCATTATAAAGGGTGCCTGATAAGAATTGAGAGAGGTAAAAATAAAAAAGCAACAGTAACAATCCTGTTTTGACAATGTTGTAGAAGAATGTAGAGACTTTTTTTCAGAAATGTAGTAAGCAAAAGTAAAAAAATCAAGTTACAGAAATAGCCGTCGTTGCTTAATGCTTAAGTACAGCAGCGTAGAAATTTGTTACGTTGTACCTCTTGGTTCAGATCTCACCCCGGTCAAGCTTCCATTGTCCTTAAACCCACAACTGCTTGGTTGTAAGACCGCATCAGTGGTAAGTCGCATCTGCTACATGACTAAAGGTCAAATTTCGTTTCTGCAGGCCACCATGATGTCCGGCAGTACTCTGAGTTTGGGTGAAGAGAACGAGGTCTGTAATGATGCAGAACTAAACTGTGCAGCAGTGGAAGTTAAGAAGAACTGGAAGCTCAGAGCTGGTCCACAACCAAAGGGGTCGAACTTGCCCGTGCCCATAGAGCTACACCAGGTAATAACTTTGGACATATCCTCGGTTCTAGAACTCGTCCAGTTTGGTTCTCCACACATTTTGATTCCAAAAACTTGTCTCTGCTCTGATAATTTGCTCAGTACTTCGGGCACTTGCTTAAGCTTGTCGAGTCGAGCCGTTTGACTCACGATTCAGATTCACAATAGCCCTTCCTCACTGAAGATCTCCACTGTTATAAGAGAGGACCAAAAGGAAACCAAAACAAGAAAAACCTCATGTTAAACTCCTCGTGATCCACAATGATCCATTTAACCTATAATGGATTTATCTGAACTCTTCCCCATCGTTAATCAGGGAGCTCCTGTACAACTCCATTAATGTACGGTATCTCACAAGGTAAGTACACCCCTCACATTTTTGTAACTTTTTTTTATTATCTTTTTATGTATCAACACTGAAGATCTGACACTTTGATACAATGTGAAGTAGTCCATCTACAGTTTGTACAAACAGTCTAAATGTACTGTACTCTCAAAATAATTCAACATACAGCCATTATTGTCTAAACTACCAACAAAAGTGAGTACACCCCTAAGTGAAGTTGGACAAACTGGCAATTTGACAGTGTGTCAATATTTTGTGTGGCCACCATTACTTTTCAGCACTGCCTTAACTCTCTTGGGCTTGAGGTTTACTAGAGCTTCACCAGTTACCACTGGAATCCTCTTCAACAATTTTCCCCTGGGGGTTTTACGCACTTTTGTTGCCAGTGGTTTGACAATAATGACTGTGTTGAATTATTTTACGCTGTTATCCAAGCTGTGGAATGACTACTTTAAGTTGTATCAGTGTCATATTTTCAGTGTTGATCCATGAAAAGATGTAATAAAATTGCTACGAAAATGAGGTGTACTTACTTTTGTGAGCTACTGTATATGTCTTATACAGTATGGATTTTCTGGGGGTCAGAACAAATCATTAAATTTACATTATTCTTTATGGGGGAAATTTGCTCAATACTTGCCATCTTCAGTATTTGACAAGGTTTATTGAGGAAATAATTAACGAGACCAGAGGTACCACTCTATACAGGTAGACAAATCAAATGCTCGCTGTTTTTTTTTTTTTAGATCTGTGTGCAGAAGGACGCAGACAGTAAAGATTTTGGCTTCAGTGTCTCTGATGGCTTGCTGGAGAAAGGCGTCTACGTCAACATGGTCCGTGCAGATGGTCCTGCAGATCAGGCGGGTCTACAACCGTATGACCACATTCTGCAGGTAAATCATCGATAAAAGTCTGGTTATACGAGGAGCGGCCATTTTATTAGACACCCTTTCAAAACTGGAGCTCACGTTTGGAAATGAGAAACGTGACCCCAGAATGCAGCAGTCAATCAAGCGAGGAAGTTTTCTGTGGATCATTTTGTGTGAATCCACAATAAAACAGGAAAATCGTATGCGATCATCTGTGCTAGGCTGTCTAAGATATTGGATTTGGATTGATATCATTACCTTCCCTGCAACAGTGGTTCTATCGACCAACTAATTAAATGGCTTATGTGGCGTGGTTCTCTTTTCCATGCTCTCACCACAGAAGTCCAACAGTTGCTGGTGAAAGTCAGTGGCCATAAATTGTTCAGAGGCACTTGCTTGTCCTATGGCTCCGATGACAGAATGATCAGCAATTGGCCCGGAACATCGGCACAGGAATTTGAAATTAGGGTGGGGTAGCATGGCGAGACAATGGTTATTGCTGGTCTCCCATGTCTGTCTCACATTCCAAAGACCTGTATTAGATTAGCTAATGTCTGTGTGTCCCAGCATGATTGAGGTGCCTGTGCTACAGACATTAAAATTGGTGTAACAGGCGTAAAAGATTGAAAAGCTCAAAAATGTTAAAGCTCATAAAGATCAGTAGAAAAGAGCATTGTAGACAAATGCAAGTTTGTCTATTTTTGTCTATCATATGTCAATATATGTTCATTATATCATTGCTAAGACAAGTATTTAATTGTGCCTATAGTGCTAAAACTGGAACTCTTGGAACTGATCTGAATGTTATTAGAAAAAGCTCAGTTTGTGTTTAACGTTAATCGCCCTTAGGTTAATCATGTGCGGACTCGGGACTTTGACTGCTGCCTCACTGTGCCGCTGATGGCCGAGGCCGGAGATCAGTTGCAGCTCGTTATCAGCAGGAACCCTCTCACACAGGAACATCAGTGGGCCACGAAAGAGATCCAGGATCCATCAGCCTCGCTCGCCTTGCTCCCAGTGCCCAGCACTTTGAAGACATCTTTAGTCTGAAATCTTTAGCGCAAGTGAACGGATCATCTCTCCCTCTCTCTCATATGGACACAAGACAAGTTTGCAGCCACTCTGTGTTCTGTCACCCGAACCAAACCCATCAGCCAATGTAGTTACTGTTCTTTCAACAGCGATACTGGAAATGTTTTGCGTTTAGATCACTCATTAAAACAGACACACACACTTTATCTGCGTTCACCTTTACTAAACTAACACAGGTCAACAAATGTAGCTAATATTGTGAATATTGTATTATTGTTTTTGGAAATGTTTAAGTCCCTTGTTTAAACACAGGTGCACTTTTTTCTGCGTTTTCCTTCACTAAACGAGCACATCAGCACGTCCAGCCACTTATGTTTCAACAGCACCATTGGTGTTCATAATCATTGACACACTAAACACACGGTGTAGCTTTGGTTACCTTTGACCTGCACAGCACTTCGTCACTGTGGCCCAACATCAGTCACTTGAATTTGCCATCGCTGTTTTGGTTTCATGCTGAATTCAGTTTGGTTCGGTTTGGTATGATTGGGTTCTGTAGCACAGACGGACACTAATATGAAGCTTATCAAATGTGACTGAATGACCAATTATGAACTGATTTCTGAGATTTCTGCCAGTGACTACTAAACTGACTGCTTTATTTGTAATGTTATGTGAAGCTTTTAATAGTTGTAGCAAACATCTTTTGAGAATTTTAAATCGAGTTTTTATGTGAATAGGGAACTGTTGTGGGACTGTAATGTGAAACTATGATTACGATTTTTATTTCTTAGCAGTGTGTGATGAGTGATTTTACTGTTTTAAAATGTTTATCCACATTCCTCTACTGCAAATTGCTCATTGATGAGGATGGTGAAAGTGATTGATTTTATTAGTGTTTTAAAAAAATAAAACTGAGTCAGTATGTTATTTATACCAATAAAATACAAAATTATTTGAATAATTATCCAAAGAGCCTGGCATTTGAGCAGAACTGGAAAGAAATTCAGGTAAGTTACTAATAAATTACATTTGTGTTAGTTAAATTGTGAAGGAATGGAAATTCTTTAATAACTCTGTGTGTGTGTGTGTGCGCGTACGTACGTAAACAGCTCACAAAAATTAGGAAGCAATTCATTATGGGATATTTCATTTTAAAATATAGTCTTTTTAAAAAAATATCCTCTTTTTTGAGCTGTGTGTGTATATCTATCTATCTATATATGTCTATCTATCTATCTATCTATATATATATATATATAAAAAAAAAAATTTATACACCCAGATGTACCACAAAAAGTGTAAAAGTGCTGCTCTTGATCTATAAAAAGGCTCTCAGAGGCTACTTTTGGGTAATGTACCTCGTGGTGAGAGATATTGAAGGTTAGACATGCCTCTGGGATGCACTCAGACATTTTGCCCAGTTGCCAGCCTTTCAGGGGGCACATCATTAGACTGATAGAAGCAGGATTAGCTATTCAATGCCATCTAGGCCATTCTGACCTAGTTTTTAAGAGCACACACACATGGTGAACAAGCTCAGGATCGCCCAGACAGACCACCATTAGAGAGGATTTCTAGATCCACTGACCAGCACAAAGAGGCTCCGATCTCAAGTTTATCATCTCACTTTGTATCCATGTGGCAGAACAGAAGCCTCCTTTCAACTGTTAGTCCAGAATAAATGTATAATATAAATGTAAAATTATAATCACTTGCCAATATTATCACTACATTTAAACAAAGTTTCATTCGATTCAACTCGTTTTTGGTGCTATTTATCTTGTCAATATGTCCTTTTTCTAGGTTATACAGTTCTAAGAGCAGGTATTAGGGCCCTGTCTCTCTGTAAACCTTACCCAAATCACCCAGTCACAAGTACCAAACTAGGGGTGCCCTGTCCAAATTTCCTACAGGAATACCATCACACCCACAATAATTAAAATAATTTCCTAAAAACTCAGCTCAACATTATTTAAAAACCAGACAGAATGTTCAACGGGGCATCCTGACCATGCTAAGCCTGGTGTGTTTCACTGCCTCAGTGTTTCCATCCTACAGAATGTTACCATGCATCCCTAATCTTAATTTGGCTTTATTCGTTTTAATTGGCGTGCTCCTATGAGTCAGAGCCATTTCGGTACCTTCCACTGAGGCAGCCTCAGAGACGAAACCCCAGAGGTGCTGACATGTTTGGAACAGTTAGCTCAATTAGGACGATGCGCCATCATAACCCTGCACCCTGCTCTGAGGTTTTCACTGCACACTGTTACAGTCACATAGATTAAGCTCCTAGAAAAAGTGCCACAGCTGGGATCTGAACTCTGCATTAACCGTTTAAGAGCTCTCGTTAGCAGAAGCTGAAACTAACCAAATACACTGCTCATAAAAATAAAGGGCTATTTCTGTGACCAGTATAATTATCAGGTGTATCAGTATCAGTGCCACTGGGTTTAAGTGTTGGAAATCATTATATTTACATTTATGTAATTTAGCAGACACCCTCATCCAGAGCGGCTTACTACAATCCAAGCAGTTGTGGATTAAGGGTCTTGCTCAGGGACCCAACTGTGGCAGAGCTGAGATTTAAACCCTGGACCTTCTGGTACTCCCACAGTCCAAACACATGCGTGTTAGTTTAATTGGTGTCTCTAAAGTGGCCCTTAGTGTGTGACTGTGTGCGCGGCTTTGTGTGCGCCCTATGATGGATTGGGTAGGCACCGGCTGCTAAGCGTAAGATGATGGGTGGATGGATGGGTCTTATGAATTATGATAGCAAATAAAACTTCTTACTTATTCACGTCTCAGGGACAGAAAACTAGTATGAGCGAATACTTTCGCAACACCTGCTGACAGAAAAGACAATCACAATCTCACAATTGCAAGACAGAAAGCGTGATATGGTGTTACTCTCGAGTTCATGTTTGGTTATGTGATTCCAGGTTTATAAAAGATACAATTCTAGAAATGACTGTATTGTACAGTATTGTACTAAAATAAAAACACTATGTGCAAAGAATCTAAACTACTACATGACTAAGTCTGGTCCTGTTTCGCAAGGTCATAATGCAAACATTTAAACATCGCATATCTGTAAAAAGCATAGAATTTTATTTTACACACACCAAACTTCTCACCCTACAATATGACTGGACTGGCGCCGAGTTCTAATACTTCGTTTGTCATGGTAAGACAACACCGGCTTTTTACCGGACATTTTCTTGTCACTCCAAAATGGCTACTCCAATTTCTTTGGAAACATTATTTTCCTCTGATTAATGGGAAGCAACAACAAAACATACACTTCGACACTTGGACCGAGAGGAAAAACGTTTTATTTGGATATAAATGATGCAATATGCATCTTGAAACAAGTTCATAACAAAGCTACTTTGGTTACACAGAAATATTGAGTGTATTGAATCACTGGAAATGTTTTGATTTTCATAGTAGACATATTAGACGTTCAAGCTGAAAGTAGAGGTTAAAAATGGGCAAAACCACTTGTTTACAAATATTGCACACAGCAAGTTAACCAACATGAAGAATTCTGAATACATTCAGAAGAGGAGAGGCAAATTACTGATGGTTTACTTTGTGCACCATAGAAACAGTGGGTTTAAAAGGCAAAATACTTGTGAGTGTATTACTTCTAAATGACCTCAAAGAAAACGGTGGATTGTTGAGGTTGTGTATTTGAGCTAGTGCTAAAATGTAAGCTCAGATGTGTAGCATGAGGATGAGCAGACGAGGGATTACGTTTGAAAAGAATTTGGAGGTCTTTAGACAGAGACACACTTAGCCTGTTCACACCTTGTGTAAAATATGTCCCCACTGTGACCTGATGATCTTAATTTCCCATGTAAATAGGACACCAGCACCTTGTTTTACTTCCTGAAACCTGGCATTAACCTGGTTTCTGCTGGCTATTACTGGCAAGATCAGAGCTTCAAGGCTTAAGACACCCCCCCAAACCCCACCCCATTTTATTTCTTTTCTATTTACTCCTTTTTATATTTGACCATCATTTATCATGTTCACACGTGTGAAGGAGGAACGTCTGACATTTGGGTAGGGGAAACACCATGACTGCAACGGCATCAACAAATCTGAGAAAACGTCCCACAAAGTCTTCACTTTTCATGCCATTTGGCAGGCAGATTGAGGGGTTGCTGTATTTTCATTGTTAGAACATTATTTTGAAATCTTTTTGATGTTTTTAACATTTTTTCAGCTTGTAAGTGACGAACCTCAACAACATCAAAACCAACTTTCTAGCCGCCCATGTTACAGGTAGGCCCTGATGTACAATGGGAATACAATCTGAAAAGCCCATCGTAAGTTGATTGTATTGTAAACAGAGGAGTTTAAGAACATACTGCATATATCATAGCCTACCTTAATAATGCGTAAAAACTTTGCATGAATCTACATTGGGGGAAATCATCAACACAAAGCGTATTTTATAATACAGTAAAGTGTTGGATATCTCAGATTGAATAAGGTTTTGTAAGCATTATTTAATAACACAAAATAGTTTGTCCATTAGCAGACTGACGGCTGTCACACACACAGCCCTATAAATATATATATATATATATATAAACACAAGTTTACACAAAAAATCTTAAATGAGACTACAATAAATATGGGTAGAAAGCATCTACAACTGGCAACAAAATATAATATTCCTCCTTTGATGCAGGAATTGAGATGCCAGCTGCTGTGATTTCTACAGCAGGCATGGTTACAACTGTTCAGAGAAATGTTCTGGACATGAGAGAGAAATCAGAACTGGTGAATGAGAAGGCGTTCAGCTTAGTTTGTGTGAAATTGTAGCCACTGATTGACGAATTTGCAGCCCTGCATTCGGCCATACAGGTGCAAAGGAGAGTGGCAGCAACTCTATGGCACAGCAGCTTGTCTCAGCATTTTGGTCTCAGCAAAGCAGCTGTATCTACGCATGTGCGAAGTGCGTCGAGCACCCAAGGCACTTTTACGCCAGTTCATTAAAAAAAATGCCAGCGGCTCCAGGGGATCATAGATGGTCTTGAGGACAGGTGGGGGCTCCCACAGTGCAGGGGCTCACACATTCCCATATGGGCACAGAATCAAAAACTGCTTATGCAGATACAAAATATTAAATGTGGTCATGGACCTCTCCTGAATGCGATCCGATCGTAATGAATGTGTTTACATGCATTTAAGGATCCGGATTTCTGCAGTTATCTGAATATTCATGTGGTCAGGTCAACGGTGTACTCTATTAGCTCAGATTATGGTCTAGAATTCAGATTAAGAAATCCAGTACTGAGAGCTGGATTTGAGCTCATTTGGTTTTCTCAGGCTGTGGATTCACACAAACACAACCAGATAGAGTGATAGATAGAGATGTCCTGAAAAAGATTAGGATAATTAAATCCAGTTGCTAGATATGCTTATTCAGTCCCCATTGTGGTACTAATAAAGGATTATCTCATCTTATCTTATTCAAAGAGATCACTTGCCCATTAGAGATGGTTTCTGTTTCACTGACTGGTTACAAAGTAGAATTCAGTTATTGAGTCCTGAGATTCTTAATATAAACATCTCTTATTATCTGATTCCTTAAAGTACATGTACAGTCAGTGAACAGTTTACTGAGAAAATGGAATTATCTGCATTTATCTGATTATTATAAGTGCAAGTGAAACCCGAACATCCAATCACCTAAAACACATTTAATGCAAGGTGTGAACAGGTTCTGTGTCTTAACTTGATGGGGATGGTAGGGTCTCTTAAAATCGTCCATAAATCTATTTGGTCCAAAAGAGCCCAAAGTTTCTCCAATATTTTAATCTCAGAGTCAATGAGATCTCATTTCTGGCTTTTTTTGTAACGGCAGTGATAAATCTGTGTAGGGACACAGGACTGGACTACGAACAAGCGATTCACTTTTACTAGAAAATCATATTCTCTCTTAATTGAGAATAGGTCTTAATTTGATACTTAGCCCATAAAAGCCCAGCTACCTACTGTATAGGTGCAATACAATGGCTGGATGGAGATAAACTGTGTGCGTGTGTGTGTGTGTGTGTGTGTGTGTGTGTGTGTGTGTGTGTGTGTGTGTGTGTATACGTCTCACCTGGCAATGATTACTAAAGTGCAAGGAGAGTTGAATTTTGCAAAAATGGGCACACGGGTAAGCTAATACCAGCTCGTGTGCAACGTGTGTTTGTAAGCAGTGCAGAATCTCCGCTTAGAAGCGGAAAGTACATTCAGCTTTCATCAAGACAAAGAACAATGTACAGCAAAAGCTCACTGTACAACAAGTTTACTGCCACAGTCACTGACATGCCTGCTTAGTATTGGGAATAGCTAAAAAAAAAAAACACTCGCACACGTTGAGCTCGAAGTCCTATGAAATTCGCACCTCTTCGCTTTCACATCGAGACGAGGCGTCTCTCGCAGCTCCGCAAGTCTCACACCGGTAATATTAACGATTACAGTAATGATAAAAGATCCTAATGACAGTAATAGCACACGAAAAGTCCTAAAGAGCAATAATAAAACCACAACATGTTTCGTAAACATGTCCTGGTTTCGTAAAACCACGACTACATTATACTAGGACACAGTTAGAGAGAGAACACAGACCTCTCATAGAGAGTCTCACATAGTAGTTTCTACGATGGTGTGAGAGTGCTTGGCGTAAGTGCCGTTGGGGTCGAGCGGGTGGAGCAACTCGCTGTTCTTCAGGCCGCACTCTTTCGGACGGGAGCTCGCACCTTTCACCGGCGCCGCCACGGCCTTGATCCGCTTAACACAACCAAACAGCACAAGTTAGTATCGAATCAAATTTTACAGACTTTTTTCACATTTTATTCCCACTCGTGCTGATCAGGGGCTTAAAAGATCCATCTCATGGGATGTCAGGTCCTCATATAGCTGGTTGCAGCATCGGGGATGATCCCCTGCCTGACCTCCCTTCCCTGTGATGCCTGATCTGCCCAGAAGACTGTACAGATCCCACCCCAAGTCACTGCAGTGGTGGACTAGCATATTCCTGAAACCTACCATGTCCCAGTTCCTGTTTCTATTGCTTAATTTGTATTTGATATGAAATGGGGTCCTGACCAGTAAAGAACAGATTAAAGGAGACTATCACATGATGTAGAGAAGCAAATGGACTACAGTCTTTAATAGTAGAACTACAAAGTGATTCGAAATGGTGAGAGGAACTGATCAAATGGACACGTTTTTAACTTGTGGGAGGAAGCAGGTATTCCTGGAGGCCAGGTCTCTGGAGCTGCGAGGCCACACTGTGCCACCCAACACAAAGGTTGTTTAAACTAATAACACACAAACAACTGCAAGTTTCCTGTTCTTCCATCCTGCACGTGATATGTAAACGCTTGTATTTAACAAGCAGCAACAATGGTTGAACCTTTCCAGAATTTCCTGTGTGAACATGACTCTTCAGGTCATCAGCTCATGTGATTTGCCAGTACAAAAGTTCACATACGTTTTTCCCATCCTTAATCACTATGTTTACTAAAACATGAAAAGTATAATTATCGGTCAAAGACATAATCGTCTTTATCTATTATTGAATTAATAGTAATCCTTTAAGGGTTCACAAACTTTTACGCAAATGTAATGACTAAATAGTTTGGTGTAGAGATTTTCGGATTTATAAAGAACACAATCCTGATTCACTCAAAGATAAAACCTGTACAATCACCTCAATCAGTGAGCCGTCAGACTGGATGATCTTGACGACCACCACCATGGGAATGCAGATCATAGAAGCCAGTGCCAAACACCATCCCACTCCGATCGACCAATCAGGATACTCGTACACCTTGTTGTATGTGAGGGGCTTGTACTTCACCAGTGAGAACACAAAACACCCCTGAATAGAACAGAATTTTATTGTTATTATATCGAAGCTACAACAAAACAGGGCAAAAGAAAAAAGAGAAGAAACAATATCTAAACTATTTGTAGAAATGTATTGCACATCTAACAAGAAGATTTTGGAAATGTACTGCACAGTTATGAATTAAATAAAAGAAACAGGAAGGAACAAGCATTATGGAAACAAAGCCACAGGACGCACTGCAGTCCAACACACTTACCACACATAGGACAGGAGTGATCAACATCCAGCTCCATTTCATCCAGCTGTTCGGCCTGTATCCAATCATCTCCTCAATAGCATCGTAGAAATTATCAGCGCCTGCCATCACACACAATGCATTCGTATTCTACATGTGTGACTGTAAAAGGCTTAGATGTGTTGTTTAGAATCACCATATCTAACATACTGCACTTCTACCCCACTAGTGATTTGAAACATTCCTTTAATGCCTTTTTAAAACTCTTTTGTTCTACAAATAACTGCAAGCTGTTTGGGCCAAGGTGCAAATCTGCTTCTGATAAAGTTCTGATAAAGACCAGCAGAGCGATGCTGAGGTGGAGGAACATCCAAGTGCGTGGTTCTGGAACTGGTACCGGAACATCACCATCACCAGAACCCTGGCCCACCAGAGTGCAGTAACTCCCTCCTTCATTTAATTATTAGGAGACCATGTGCCTTCAATAACTTACCGTTGAGGGTCTCCTTTGAAAATCTATTTTGTTATTTATTTTGAACTTTACTACTAATTTCAATTTTATTATTGATTTCAATTATATGATTTACCTAATTTTACTATTACTACAACGTAATTATTTCATTAACATCTAGGCCACCCATGAAGGTCGGGTCCCTTTTTGAGTCTTTGTCCACCCAAGGTTTTTTCCTTCTTTATTCAGTGAGTTTTTCCTTTCCACTGTCGCCCTAGGCCTGCTCAATTTAGGATTGGCCTTTTTACAATAATGTAATACTGCAAAGTTGCTTTTATACAATGCTCCATTGGTTGAGTTGACAATTTAAAACCGGTGTGCAGTCACAAATGTTGAGTTGTAAAGCATAGCACTAAAAATGGCTGACTAAGAGAAATGCAGGCGTTTCCAAAAGATGGCAAGGTAAAGACGGTGTCAAACAGTCCAAAGTCGTTACACAGGCAAATCAACAACAATACGCAAGGGGGCAGGAGTCGAAGGACGAAATTAATGGTCAACAGCGATAAAACAAAACAATGACAGAGCTATCATACTCGTAGCTAATGAGTGACAAGCCAAGTTGCTTAGCGAGGAGAGTGTGAAGGAGATGAATATATGGTGTGAGTGATTATAAGTGCCACGGTGGAGGATGGTGAAGGTGAGCGTGTGGTGAGTCTGGCCGAGTGAGCAGTCCATGGGTGTGACATGAATAGCTTCTGTAGCTTATTCTGATAGCATCACAAAAATAATAAACAAACTATTTCCTAACTAAATTTTCCTAACTGTTCATAATTATTCCTTCAGAAAGTTCTTTGGCAAGAAGAGAGCATGAGAACCTGATGAATGGGTGGAGTTAAGTGAAGAAGCAGGAGATGGCTATGGGTATGCAATGTTTATCAACAAACACAAAGAGTTTTTAGAAATTGCAACTGACGGTTACAGTTCCTCAGAATTTGGATCCAATCATCAACAATTTCTCATACAGTATCTCACAAAAATGAACTATACTGCTCATTAAAATTAGGCGATATTTCATTTGATTTTATTATATATTTTCATGGGACGACACTGAGGATATGACACTTTGATACAATGTGATGTAGTCTGTCTACAGCTTATTTACCAGCGTAAATTTGCTGTGCCCTCAAAATAACTCAACACACAGCCATTAATGTCTAAACCACCAGCAAGAAAAGTGAGTACACAGCGAAGATGTCCAAATTGTGTCCAAAGTGTCAATATTTTGTGTGGCCACCATTAATGTCCAGCACTACCTTAAATCTCTTGTACAAGGAGTTCACTAGAGCTTCACAGGTCACCACTGGAATAATCATTCACTCCTCCATGATGACATCAGAGAGCTGGTGAAGCTCCTCCACTTTCCGTTTAAGAATGCACCGCAGATGCCTAACAGGGTTTAGGTCTGGAGATATGCTTGACCTTTACTTTCAATTTCTTTAAGGCAGTGGCCATTTTGAAAATCTGTTTGGGGTCGTTATCATGTCTGAGCGCTGCCCTTTGGCCCGGTTTCTGAAGGGAGGGGATCATGCTCTGCTTCAGTATGTCACAGTACAAGTCAGCATTCATGGTTCCCTCAATGATCTGTAGCTCCAAACAACCAGCAACACTCATGCAGCCCCATACCATGCCATTTCCACCTACATGCTTAACTGTAGGTAAGACACACTTGTCTTTGTACTCCTCACACTTGGTTGCCGCCACACGCTTGACACCATCTGAACCAAATAAGTTTATCTTGGTGTCATCAGACCACAGGACATGGATCCAGTAATCCATGTCCATAGTTTGATTGTCTTCAGCAAACTGTTTGCAGGTTTTCTTGTTCAAGGAAGAGGCTTCTTTCCGGGCGACAGCCACGCAGACCAGTTTGATACAGGGAGGGATAGAGGGAGAGGGAAAATGACTAATTTGGCACGATATGTCCATTTTCACTTAGGGGTGTACTCACTTTTGTTACCAGCAGTTTAGACATTAATAGCTGTGTGTTGATTAATTTTGAGGACAGAGCTAATTTACACTGTTATGCAAACTGTAATACGACTACATTACATTAGATTACATTAATTACATAAAGGAATGTAAACAAAATACAGGTTCATATCTTCAGTCTTGTCCCACAAAAAACTTTTAAAATAGTTACAAAAATATGAGGGGTGTACTCCCTTTTGTGAGATACTGTATATGGTCTTTGTACCAATACTGACACAAAAAATCTAACGGAATGTAAAACTTTTGCACAGCACCCTGTTAAATATATTTTGTGCTCCATATAGTATAGTATCCATATAGTAAAATGTAGGAAATGGTGAATGGAGGACCATTTCAGAAACAGCCCATAACTATAGCTGATTCAAAGGGTAAAACATGGGACGTGATTAATGGTGCGGACAGGTTCAAGATCAGGGGTGTATAGACTAACTCACCATAAACCCAGGCTACTGCCACACATTCAAAGAATGCAACCCAGAGAAGGCACACACCGCTGGCTGCATAGTAATCAAACAGCTGGAACACATACATGCCACCCTGCAGAGAAAGACATGTCCTTACGTTATCACTGACATGAGGGAACACTCAAAACATTAGCAACAGCAAATTCAATTTCCACAATTCCGACTCGTGTTCAGACTGACATACAAACTAGGGTCCAAAATATACAAAACATACAAGATATATATTACCTACAATAATCTCGTTATAGTTTATTTAAAGATGAGCGAGCTGAGGCGGGTTAGCTATGACCCCCTTTCAGTAATGTAGCACACACACACACACGCACACACACATTCACACACAAAAATTTATTTTACCTTAGTGACCATGGTGAGTCCCACCAAGTAACTAATGACACAGATGACAGCGATGAAGATCTCTCTCCGGTATCCCTTCCTTAGGAGGGATGGGTACAGGTCCACCAGAGAGGTGATCTGACCCTCCACTTCTACAAACTGTTAACACACACACACACACACACACACACACACACACACACACACACACACAGAATTAACAACATCCGAAGATAAGTCTCTGAATCTCTGAAGTTCATAAAAAAGGAATATGAGGAATACAACGGTTATGACTGGAGTGCAAACACAAAATCATATCAAGTCCTTTCACGCAGAATGGATATGTGATCTGTTTGTGTGCCTGTGAAAGCTTCACAGTTTGTACAAGTGACACGTGAGATTCCATAATCCATGTGAAATCCAGTTATGTATACAGACGAGTCATTCTTTTTGATAGCCCTCATGAATTATTTGTACTTTATATGCTAAACAACCAACATCCTGATGAGTACAGTAATATCCCATTACTCTTTGGGTGTGTGTGTGTGTATATCGTGTGCATCAGGAAAGTGTGCAGGATGACTATCTGAGGCCAGGTCTTATATATAACA
Organism: Parotocinclus haroldoi; assembly: GCA_034779995.1. Taxonomy (NCBI): domain Eukaryota; kingdom Metazoa; phylum Chordata; class Actinopteri; order Siluriformes; family Loricariidae; genus Parotocinclus; species Parotocinclus haroldoi. Next base: position 29,564 of record JAUZST010019760.1, read on the forward strand.
CTGCGGTGTCTCCATGCAGGCTTATGTCCTGAGCTGGAGATTATATTTCATATTTACAGAGAGTCAGAGTCATGAATTCCAGACATAACACACATACTAGGGTTTACAGAGCTCAGAGTGAAAGACTAGGGGATTTAGCACTGTTCTGTGTGAGTCTATATATGTACATATCTTTACATACATACAGCGCTAACTCTGTTCTCATTGTTAATTCATAAAACAAGACGAGCAAATCTTTCCCATAAGGAGTAGTAAAACCTGAATTCCCATCCCACAGAAAAGCCACACTGTATAAAGCATCATTGTCATTAAGGGAACCGTATTGTACAGAGGCTTCCTGACTTGTGAAGTGATACATTCCAACAACGTATCAATGAACTGATGAGTTTAATACAGTCTATATATAGTCTATAGTGTATCAAATTGTAACCTACATTGAGCCCAAACTATTAACAGAAAGCTCATTTCAATATAAAACTGAGAAATCTTGTGGAATTTAGTGAGTAATGGATTGCAAATGAAAAGTACAAGCAAAACACTTACTCTACTGGTGAACTCAGGGCGCTAGCATAACTGCTTATGCTAACTACAGCCTGTGTTCTAGAGAGTTCCTGTTTTTCTTTTGGTTGACTCTTATAACTAACCTTTCTAGGACCCATAGAGACCTGTTTGCGCTACGAAGTAACTGTATGCTAGATGGAAAAGTAAAGAAAAACATGATAAACAAAGTGAAGATCTTCACTGAGCAAGAGCTGTTCTGAATCACCGAATGACTGTGTACTAAATCGTTAAGCATATATATATATATATGCCCCTGGAGTCTTTTCTTTCTGTTTCCCTTAGACGGTGACAGCACTTGAAATGGTTGTCTGCTGTTGTGCATTTGGATGCATTTGTTGAAGCACCAGCATGGTAATTGCAGGTGCAGTTTGCTTGACTGTGCACCATCTGCTCATTAAAACGATTCTTGACATCCTCCTCTGACCCTTTTCGTCGAAAACTTGTTTACCCCAACAGGATCCTCTTTCACTGGACATTGTCATACCGAACCCCATAAGCTTGGCAGTTTCTGAAATTCTGGTCCTTTATTTTCGAGCACTGATCATGCGTCATTTATCACTCAGATCTTTTGAACTTCCCACTCTGAGGTGGATTCCCACTGAAACTCCAATCCTGAAAGGGCAGGTATCTGTAATAAAGTAGTCACTCAGTGCATATACTGCTGTCCTGCGTTTGTGTGTGAGTTTGTGTGTGACTTGCACATGTGTAACAACCTGACTGTCTAGGCCCAGCAGCAGAAGCATGATGAAGAACAGTATAGCCCAAAATGTTGGCAGTGGCATCATTGTGACTGCCTTTGGGTATGCAATGAAGGCCAGCCCAGGACCTGCAAAAAAAACACTCCATTATATACAGTGTACTCTACACTCTGCTCTAAATCCATACTGATGTCCTCATGCCACCCTTGCTCCATTTAAACTCAAACTGACCTGACTCAGCCACGTCGGCAATGGCCACGCCCTGCTCCTGCGCCATGAAGCCCAGGATGGAGAAGATGGCAAAACCAGAGACGAAGCTGGTCCCGCTGTTCAGGCATCCCAGCAACAGACAGTCCCTACACACATGTTAAGATCTTTACTGCCCTGTTAAAGCGCAATTCATCCTATTTTCATCCACATTCTGTAAAATATACATATATATTATATATACATATATAATGTATAACATACCCCACTATTTATTTTTAAATTCCTTAATGAATGTAGCAATGTGAAAGTCTAGGTAAGGAAGTTTTTTTATGTAACAAAATAAGAATACTAAATAAAAAACTAAATCAATATTATGAATTTCCATGAAAGGGCTTAAATATTGCCCCTTAAATCAAACTGAAATAAAAATAACATTGCTGCCAATGTAAAGCCACTTTCAGATACTTGTGATAGTATGATAGATAAAAGTTTTAAACCTAGGATTCTTTTACTGGGTGTAATCTGGGGAGACCCCTGGTAGGCACTAGCATTTTGGCCAAATCATTATGTCATTCAACAAACTGCACAGATGGAATTAAAACTGTATTTTCTAGTTCTTACCTAACTTCAAGGGACTTTACGAAGGTGCTAGAAATCGCAGGGCAAAAGCATAAAAGCTCAGTGTTGGTTACCAGTGCTTTACCTTCTGAACCACTCTGGTTAGATTACCGCCTGGTTGCCTATCAGGGGTGCCCCCACACTGCATGTTATGTTTAGTACTCAAACCTGTCCTGTAGCCAATGCACCAGGCCAAAACTGATGCTCAAAATGTTTACCTATAGCAGTTATATTTGTACTTATTGTAGCTCCCCAGTGACGTCATTGCACCAAGACAAATAGCATAAGAGAAGAAGATCTGAGTCCCTGCATCAATCCACACCTACAACCATAGAGAAGGAGAGAGAGAGGGGGGGGGAATTATTGTAGATGAATGGAGATGAATCACATCTTCATCAGGGGTCTGCTCACGATTCAACATGAGTTTATGATTAGATTTTCTCAAGGTTATTGATTTTACGTTTGATAAGGCATTCCTTTTTATCTATGCGGTGTAAACAATGCAAGTAATTGTCTCCTGCAATTCAAATGAATGATTAGAAACCAAGAGAAAACATTGCAAACACGAACGCTCTACTTTAGCTTCACTGTATCTTATATAGCTGCGTGAAAAATTACATTTTCTGTTTCGGAATTACAGTTCAAATGTGTACTTTTCTTCTATAAAATTATAAACAAAACTTTTTAATCCCCTGCAGTTAAGAGAAATGAGCAGTCGTACTGAGAATTACTTTGAGCATGACATGAATGTGCCCTCTGGTGTTCAAAAATGCAACTGCTTGACATGGCGACATGAACGACGTTTCCAACTTGACGATCAATCGATGATGCACATTGTCCAATTTTTGCATTCTTACACCTCTAGTTTTGAATACTGCCCACATCAGGGGGGCACATCATACCTCAGGGTCTTGGAGGCGGCTCAGATCGGGGTAAAGGTAGAACTTGATGCCCTCAGCAGCACCAGGCAAAGTTAGGCCACGGACCAGCAACACGATGAGCATGAGGAACGGAAATGTGGCAGTGAAATACACCACCTAGAGGACAGAAAGCAAACAGATTACGCATTTTTTTAAGACGATATGTGTAAAGTACGAGTAACAAAAGAGATACAGAACATCAGAATGTAGGCAAGAGAAAGAGAGTAAAACCAGGCCGTACCATTTTCCATAAGACATGTTATAAATATCCTC